>QKQZ01025131.1:0-10329 GCA_003595255.1 Solenopsis fugax | reverse complement strand
ATCTCTAGAAATCTATTTATAATTTTTTTGTGCACAACGCGAGTATTAATATATAATAAAATTAAAATTTTATTTTCAAACAGGGATATGATTTATACTCCTTTATTCTCGACGCTTCATACACAAAAATCTATATCTACATGCAAAAAATCTACATAAAAAAATGAATTGCACTGATTTCAAAAAAACCATTACCTGTACCCTAAATGCTACTCACCAGTACCAGTCATGTTTCTCATCATGATCTGTAACAAAAAATAATACAGATTAAATACTAAAGAATAAATACAGATTTTAGTTAGTTTCAAAATCTTTTTCTCTTAAGTATAAGATCATGTAGTTTTACAAGTAAAAATCTCTTTGCTCTAATGTTTATTTAAATTCGAATAAATGATTAAAATAAAAAATAAAGTTGCAATTAGTGACAAATAATCAGTGTGTCCACTCAAAATTTGTAAATCCATTCCCTAAAAATTCCAGGATTTTCCAGAAATTTTCATCAAAATTCCAAGATCCGTCGATACATTTGCCGCGCTTTCCATCATTAGATATAAAAAATGTAAGAAATAATTTTGTCAGAAAGATATAAAATTTAAATTTAGAAGTAAAACTTCAAAAATTTCTACGACTAACAATGAAATTTCTAGGAAAATCCCCGATTCCAGAGGGCACAGTCTCAAATCCCTGATTTTCCAGGTTTTTCCAGGTAGTGGACATTGTATAGCATTAAATATAAGTAAAAATAGAAACAATTATAAATATTTTTTAATTATAACACTCAACGCAAAATTATGCTCAATAAAATGCAAAATATTACGTTTGAGTTTGAGGGCAAACAAATGATATTACATTTCTTTCTTCGATATTCTATCTAGTCGCTAAAAAGTGACAGAGAAAAGTTTCAATTTATTTAACTCATCAGAAATAGCAGCAGAATTATGCAATACGATCTATTATGGTAATATCCACTTTAAAGTTATCATGGTTTGATGAATCGTAACTCGCATGAATATAATTCTGTAAAAGTAATTTTCCTTATTGACTTTTTAATAATGTAATAATATAATTGATATATCTATATATTTAATATCCTAAAGATTCTCTATAACTTGGCTAATTCTTATTTTTCAATACGTCTGTGATTTTTTTGGAAAAGTAATATTTTTTTAATTCATGCTTCTGCCAATTCTGTAAAAGTCTGAGCTTTTTAACTACATGGATCCTAATAAATTATTAGAATACTTTCATTAAAATATTTTAATTAAATATTGATATTTAAAAAGTTGCAATAATAAGTTTCTCAATTTTAATCTTACTACATCGTCACATACATACATCTTCAGGAGAAACGATAGTATTTAAAATTCACCTACTTTCGCTGAATTTCTATTTTGTAGTTAAAGAAAGTGATTTCTTCATCGTTTTACAGATTTTGCATATACCATTGCGCTGTCGGGGAAGAATTCTGTTTCCTGATGAACATATTTCCGCTTCGCCTATTTTTTT
This sequence comes from Solenopsis fugax, assembly GCA_003595255.1. Taxonomy (NCBI): domain Eukaryota; kingdom Metazoa; phylum Arthropoda; class Insecta; order Hymenoptera; family Formicidae; genus Solenopsis; species Solenopsis fugax. The sequence continues at coordinate 8,823 of QKQZ01025131.1, read as the reverse complement.
TCAACGCTGATTGCGAATCTGACTTTAAAATTTGTCCGTTGGACGAAAACATTGAGCAAATGAAAATTTATGAAATTTTTACGTTGAGAGCTCCTGTTTTTTAAATCACCGTTTGCCGCGTGGCGAATTATCGTGCGTAAAAAAAGCACACGAATTTTTAATTTCACGATTTCGCGTACCGTTGCACGGAAGATAAAAGAGAATCGGGATGAATCCGGTTCTATTTGAGTAGAAAAACGAATAGATTCGCATGAATGATAAATAAATTCTGCGGCAGCTTCCCCGACGAAACTCGCGGTTTTTACGCATAACTGAGGCGCTCGTTAATTGTTTTGTTTGCATCTATTTTGCATTCGGTAGCAATGCGATTTATTGCGCTAATAACATCAGGGTCCTGATCCAATTGCACACTCTCTGGAGATCAAAATTAATGCAGCTAATTTGCAGTGAGGACATTAGCGTAACAAATTTATGTTCCGTCGTCGGTTGAACGGAATGACAGGAAATTCGCTTGAGCGACGTGCGACGAAGAGATTATCCGAGGAATTAAATTTCTGTAGGTCACCCACATTTTAAGCATAATTAATTAATCAGTTTAATCTCAAACTTGTCCAATCCTGCCGTCGGGTTATATTAGACAAACAATATTATTTCACAAGAGTACTTTAAATACAGACATTTGTATTCGGAAAATATTAACAACAATAAACCTTAAACAAAAAGTTCAACTAACAGATTCACATTTCCTATATTTTTTTAGATGAGAATTTAAAATGATTAAAGAAAGCTCTGTTATGTGTGTCTATCGAAATTCTGTACGTGTATATTTAGATTGATATGACTTAAATGTAAAAACAGCAAGTATTGAATATTAGGCAAGATTTTGTGATTCGTTTGTACAAGTCACTCTTATTGGATGGAGCGAATATTAATTAGTGATTTTACTCGATACATTTCGAACGTAGAACGATTGATCAATCGATAGATCAAGCTGTCAACCGATTAGGTAATACTCAATCCCAGTAATATCAGCAGATGGCATTATGTGACAACTAGTTCGGTCCACGTATTTTTGAAAATCCCTTTGTCCCATATTTTCAATTAGCAGCGCGATCGAATTTTCTAAGCGGCGTCATGACCTTCTAGAAAGACAAGTCCTGACTCAGGTGAGCAAACAGGTGCATTCGACCAGGGGATCAGGTTACGCGAGAGATCGGCTAGTTAGCATTACCAACCGGTTTCACGCTCAGGGAACTCAGGTGGACAATGGCCGTTCGTGCCTGATCGTTTCGATGAGCGTTTTACGTGGACTAATTGCAGAACAGAATAAAGGAAAATGTACACGATGTCTGATTCGTATGTAAACTAATATTTTCTGCTTAAATTAAATTATTTGTTATAGTTTTTGAATAAAATTAAGTATATTTGTATATTATATTAATGTATGATTTAAATTATATATCTAAAGTACATATGATTTGATTGGTTTTATATATTGAATAATTTATGAATGTTTGTAGAACAGCGTTGACTATATAATCTTTTTTGTCACCTGATATCCTAGTAGTGACTATCTGGTGGCGGACTTAAGTCTTAAATTTATCTGCGCATGGAGACTGAATCCTCCTTACGGTCTTTACCGCTCTGGTAGAAGGAGATTCGTTTTATTTTAACGCTTCCTAAACCTATGACTTCCCTTTCTAAGCACACGAGATCAAGATCTAAGTGTGATGAACGTATAATCGGATTGCTCTTTCGGCTTAAACTTTCTTGTTCTATCGTAAACTATTACGTTTGGCTTTAACTTTCTTGTTCTGTCGTAAGCCATTAATGATGTCTCCTTATCAAAACAGTGAAAAGCAGATGTTAGAGTTACGAAATAAGATTTAAAGATTTCTGGCAGAAAATAATTATTTATATGTTATAAAATGCGTGCTTTTTTTAAATTATACCGATATTTATAGTAGATTTTTATTTCAAGACCGTCTTGAGATGCTAATACAGCTTTGTGATTGATTTATGACTACATTCAAGATCTTAAATATAAGAATCGACAATGAATATCGGTTATAAAAAGTTATGTTACATCTTCTATATTCATCTAACAGATTCAAACGAAATGTCTGAATAATTCTGTCATGCTAGAGACTCAATTAATTTCTATCGTCATCGCTTTAACCTTTTGATGGCATTTCCTAAATCGCATTACAGAAATCTATGTTTATAAGCCAAGTATCTGAGAAGGCGTGAATCTTTCATAACTTTTAAGTTCTACCGTAGAACTTGCTCATCGACCTTCCCTAACCGAGAAGTCCTGCTCACGGATGAGTTTTATGGGAATTCCTAAAGATTTTATGACTATCCCTTTGAAAGCTGGTTAAATTAATCCTATGCGAGATACCACACCTTCTCAACGAGACCCTCGAGAACTTGCGTCCGAGACATTTCTCAATTCATGACGTAATTAAGAAAACTGCATTTTTTTACTAATCTGAATTTTAAGTAAATTATTCATCGACTAACCAGAATTTATGGCTTGTTAAGATTTATTAAATTTATATTAAATTTATTATCTCCTGAGAACGTTAGTTTCTTGTAGCTAACTTATTGATGACATGTTTTCCATATTTATATTTTTATATGATCGTAAGAATTTTATATTATGATTTGCAGGAATTAAAATGTCAATTCGAAAATATATAATAATACGATTAAAAAGAAATGATCGAAATATTAATATTCAAGTGCTCGTTTTGTTCTAATATTTCTTCTTCTCTCTTTTCTCTGTTTTTCTTTTTCTTTCGTTATATAACAATGTGTTATCTAATACACTAAAACTTTCAACTATGTATCGAGCCATACAATATCTTCAAGCGAACAATCAACGGAGTTGAAGCAAATCGAACATTTCCCCAGGTCAGGAGAACAGCACGAGTGTAAGCGCAATAGGTCAACGCAGTTCTAAGGTGAATGCACTGAGGAATATGTCGCTGTATTGCGTCTTCGTATAACTGATAACGTGAATAGTGTGGTAGTAAGAGCATGTAGTAGGGCAACATATGCGTCAACGATTCATCGTCCGTCATGTCATTTGAAACGCATCTACGGTCAATCCATCTAGAAAAAACTGGTTTCATCGAGTAGATATTTTAGATTTCCATCCAGTCATATTATATTAATTTTATAAATACTGCTGATATTCATCAGGATAATTAAATATGACAGATATGACAAATTAAATATGACAAATATTTTAAAGTCTAATATGTGACTCTATATGTGAAAGCATATTTTTGGTTCGTCTATTTAAATAGGATTTTAAAAGAATCGTTAAAAGAACATTTCAATTTAATGTTGCACATTAAATTTAAAATATTTTTAATTCTCTCGTATGTTATAGCAATATAATTAGTTTCATTTAGCTGCAATTTCCGAGCTTTGATATTCTCTTTAGCGTTAATAGAATAATAACTATAGTTTAAATGTGAAGTGACACGACACCTGCGGCTAGTTAGACAAAATTAATGCTTCGACACATGATTAGCCATTCAAATACAAATCTATTAAAGATAATGTCATAACTATGACCGTTATATCCAGTCTTGACGCAACATTATCGGATATCTTTCTACTTTCAACTGGTTCAAGGATTCATGTAAAATAGTTTATGCAAGATGTTTTAGCTTGTTAGATGACCTTAATCTAAAGCAGATCTTAATTTGTTACAGATTTCGAAATAGGATTCTATTTCTAATTTTGTAAATTATGTGATTTGCATATATAAAATAAGAATTATATTTAAAAAATCACAGAATAAATAAATATCGCAGAATATAAATATATCAGAATTGCACATGATATATAAATAAAATTCTGTCTCGAATTCTGTAACAGATGTTGCCGATAATTTCCTGTGGGAATATCTCGAGGATACCTCGAATGGGATACCTTATGTTCATAAACGGTAACATCTTTATGACATTTCGTATGCCAATAACTTATCAACCTTTCATCCGCTGTGTGAAAAATAATCTCGACCGATTTATTTCGCAGAAAGAGTAGCAAAGTGAATTCACAATGGTTGTCGGCGAACACGTTTTGTTGTTCACCTGTTACCTTCGCGACCGGCTTATCCCTGCCGTACATATGTTGCTCTAGCTACGAAACGCGAGGCACGATTAAACGAAGAGGAACGAGAAAAGTGAGGTGAGGAAGGAGAACGCAAGTAGAAGGTGGGGATAGACGGTAAACTGTGACCTTCCACCTTCGAGCAGGTGCAACATCCTGCCATCTCTGCTACCCTGCTCGCCCACGCTCGCGGAATTCACCTGAAAAGGAAATCTCCCTCGGCGGCGAGCCGCCGCGCGTTTTACCTGTTTGCGATGCGCGCGAGTCGAGTCGTTATCGCTGTTGCCGACGACGACAATGTCAGCGCAATCGCGTGGCTTGCGCGTGTCACGTTGCCGCGGTCTTTCTTCGGCAGCCACTGCCGCCTGCCTGCTTTCCTGATACTCGTTAGCCGTCGAAATCATTCAGACTATTTTGCGCGACATAGTGTAGTATGGGTATACAGATAATTTTCTATTTCCACGTCAGTCATTAGTAATGGTACGCGATATATTTCTTAGAAAATGAAATCTTACTAATTACGATTGCTAATACAGTTCTTATATGTATAAAAAGAAATACTATGATACATCACGTAACATGATGACATAGCTGAATTAATATTATTTAAAATGTGTGGATAAAATATATTTTTTTATAAATTTTGTAACTTAAATTATTATTACTTTTTTATAATTCTGTTATTGTGATATTTTTAACGATGTAAGCAAATATGAGTAAAAAATATTATATTACGGTTATGTTACGATATAATTAAAGTAAAACAAATTTGTATTAATGAAAAACTAATGAAGAAGCCCGAATTTATTAATTATATGTATTTTATGTGTAATCACATAGAAATAAAAAGAATTGTCGTGTATATCTCGTTTGATTAAAGAGTAAATTATCATAAATTTATTTTATTATTTTCAAATAACTATATATGGAAATAATAATTGTTTAAAAAGTTATATTTTACGAAAAATTTTGATTGTAACATATCAGTTTAATATTTTTTAATAAAATCGCTCGAATTACTCTAGAATTATGACTGGTAATTTATGTGTACTGGTTTTATCAAAATACTTTAATTTATTTTTTAACTATAACGAATTTTTCTTACTTAATATTTGCGACTTTTATCGTTTATTTATGTATTTTTAAATTTTCTTTTAAAATAGCTATCATAATTTATTTATGCTATTTTCATTTGTGAAATATTTTATGAGAAAACTATTATATATAAAGACTAAAGATAACATATAATATGTTTTTAACGTATTAATGTTAAAAATTTAATAAATCATAATTAAATAAATTTAATTTAATTTAATTATAAACTTTATAAAAGTCTATTGTAATATCTAGATATAATAAATCAATGGTTTAAATGGATATTGGAATACTGACATTATGTGCGTATATTTATTATTATTTAATTAATATTAAAACAAGTTTTACAATCAAGAGCCTAACAATTCTATGATCGAATTATCGAAATTCTAGGATAACACTCACCGCGCGATACATTGACGTTCTATTTGTGTTTAAACATAAATATCCTGTACTATTTCATTTGAAGACAAACAACGATTCCTTCAGCAAATATTTCTCAAAGCGCGCTAACTTTGCGCACTGCAAAATCAATTGACGCTTATTACGAAGCTTACTCAAACGCAAGATACCTGACTGTTCCCATCGGTGTTTGCAAATCTTAATTAAAACTTCCTCTGTGCCAAGAATTCGAGCTGAAAGGTAGAAGTCTAACAGAGAAGAGAAATAGGGAAAGGAAGAAGAAAGATCAATTTGATATTTGAATAATAATGATAGGAGAGAGAAATAGCGCGGATAGACTGCAGGTATCTTGGAAGGTGGGAGGTGTGGGCGTTGAGCCAGGTAAAATGCTGCACCTCTGAGTCCCAGGCAAGCAGGCGATCGAGGAATCGGCTAGAAGGCAGGCGCAGGTTGTGCATCGTACCGATGCTTGAGTCAATGCTTGGATCACTATAAGGGAACGCTAGACCGGCGTTTCCGGTATCCTTCATTAGTTGCTGTCCTGAGTAATTAGACGTTGTATCGCGTAATAACTTTCGTTCCCGTTGAGGAGAGAACCGTGCGAAGTGTTACTATGTCTTAGTTACTGTTGCGAGAAATTTGAGATATTGGATCTTCTGTATCTCCGTTTTATGATAATTATGTGTAAGAATACTGTTTGCTCGAGATTGTTTTTTTGATTTCTTCAATCTTCTTTAAAATATAAAAGTTAGTAAAAAATCTATATTCGTTGCTAAGGAAGATGTTATTAATATGGCTTAGTATCAAATTAAATCATCTAAATCATCTAAATATCATTATCGTAAGGTATTGCTCGAAATTGAAATATTTTGCGATAAATCGTTGTGTTTAGTGATAAATGCTTTATATCATTGTTGCTTATGATTTTATGATTTTATAATGTATTATGCGGGAATGCGTAATTAATTAGGGAACACTTTAATTAGTTGAACATTTTTCATCTCGAAACAAGATTGCAAAATATTCTTCTGCACAGTCGTAGAGCTTTTTCAAATCCCTATATATTATTGCTACGCATTATTTTAAATTCGTTCATATTTTGGAAGCCTGTATGTACGTCGACGTCTGCGAGTCGATCTTTGTTCTCGCGTCGGTCACGCGCATGCATGCAGGTGCAAGATGTGGCATGTTATCCACGATCGACGTGCGCAGAGTCGCTGGTTATTGGTATCGATGTACCAGGAGGCCAGAAAGTACTCGCAGGTACACTCGCGTGCCTCTCACTTGCCCGATGCGTCCTGCTTTCGCATTGTCGCGAGGACGATTGCTCGAGAAAGCCGTCGGTCCCTATATACGAAAGAAACCCTGCACCATTGCGAGCGCACTTCGAAATGATGCAATAAACATGACAAATATGATAAAGAAACGTGAATGATATTTTTGAAGTATTAAGTAGAAATTCTTAAATATGAAAGGTAATTAACTATTACCGTCATCATTTCAATTATATACGTCTTGTAAATTATGATAATATTATCTTCACGTTTAATGTCTGTTATTATCATTGTGATTGCACGCAAATGGTGCTGACTTTCGAATGGATAAATAATATGTAGAATGCAGCTAGCAAACATTAGTAATAATTGTGTGAAATCTTGTACTATTTAGTACGATATTTTATTCATCGAATTAATTATTAAGAAGAGCTGCTATACCGGTTTTTATCAATTAGCATATAAATTAACGAATTAAGTGATGAAATATTCTTGATATTTTATCTAAAGTAGTTAATCAACGCCATTTTTTCTGTCTACAATTAATGACTACATGCGATATATTTGTTTCCAAGATTTTTACGATTAAAAATAACTCATAGAAAAGATAAAAAAGATATATTACGGGACAAGTGATATTTTTTCCTGAATATTCACAATTAATAGTGAAATGGGTATTTATAGTTTATACTAGAAGATTTTTTTATTTTCATATATATTTTAAAGAATTTGTATAGTATACGCAAATTCCTTACATTATATTAAATGAAAACTTAAACAGACGTAATATTAATTAGCAGATGATTAACACATTTAATATCGCAGATTTTCGTTTGCATTTAAAATATTCCACATTTGTATATAAATTGATTATGATTATTCTACAGTTATAACCGATTCTACTTGAACTATGTATCTAATCCTTAAATGTTTAATTAAAATAAAAATCAAGTTGTATTTGGATTAATTTTCCTAATATTGCAGAGAGAAGACGCAAGTAACAAACGTGACGTAGAAAGATGATTTTCGAGACTATGGCTGCTCGTACTCGCGTCGTGTTTCAAAGTTACGACAGACAGATCTTTTTTGTACATCTCTCTGGAACTAAAGCAATGCTCTGTTCAACAATCCAGCAAAACTCGGCAATACAGTAAAATAAGACTATGTTGAGTAACTCTGAAACTTTAGTGCACTAAACGAATTCCAGTATCTCTAAGAACGCTCGGATAGAACTTTATGGATTTGAAAAATATGAAGGTAAAAAAGAAAACTGATGTATTTGGTGGGTTAATTGTTGTAATTTATCAAATACAATATATTAATAGTCTGTGGCATTTCTGCAATTTGTTTTATAAAATTCAAAGAGTATGTTGTTTGTTCATTGATTGTCTAAAGTTTTCGATATAACGTGATGTGTACACAAAGGATAATGCACTTAAAAGGTAAAAATGGATAAAATATTAATAAAACTATACACGTTACATAAACACGTTTTAAATAAAAAAAAATATAATCTTTAAAATTCTATACTTTGTTTAAAAAAATATCTTTCAGGGGGGATAATGGGTCTAACATCAAGATGCAAGTTAGCATCGCTAATTATTAAATTATTTCTAATTTAATAAATGTGATATTACTGTTCATGTTCAACTTATAGCTGCGTTATGACCGGAAAAGTAATTCGGCGCGTAGTCAGTTGAATTTGAAAAAAGGTATATAAAAATCACACAAGTAAAATTTATAAAAAGCACTAAGATCCCCTACNCCTACCGTAAATTTGGTATGTGAATCATATGTCAATAGTATATGATTGATATACGAATCATATCCGATCGTATAAAAATTATATGCGAATCTTATACGAATCGTATGAGATCACATGCTAATTGCATGATTAGACATATGATGGTATACGATCGTATAC
>QKQZ01025123.1:0-23180 GCA_003595255.1 Solenopsis fugax | reverse complement strand
AGAGAGAGAGAGAGAGAGAGAGAGAGAAAGTGAAAGAGAGAATACAAATTGTATTAAGAATCTAAAAAGTAAGAATTCAGAAGCAGTTAAGATTGATAATGAGTCTATACCGTCTCGTATCCCGGTACAACCTCCTGCCTTGCAATTTCCATTCCATCCATGAGTGAATAGTCGAGTGGGATGATCAGGATTCCAAAAACTCTTCTTTACACTATCTATATCATCGATGAAAAGCTGCTGTCCAATTACGGGGTTTTTTCTAGAGAAGAAGAGATTGATCTAGGAACGATATTTTTTGCAATTACAATATTGCATTATGTATCTCGGATATATTTACCGAGTGTACAAATAGAAGGTAGTTTTTTCAGCGGATTTGTCGAATTCTTCGAGCTCTGCTTGCGTGAATTTAGGTTCGTTGGTATCGATCAGATGTGGTGTTCCGTGGTCGTCGACGAAAATCGTATAATTAAGATTCGTCGCAATGGATGCCAATAAAGAGGGAAACACTATAAATAAAAGGCATCCGTTAGTTTAACTTATTTATCCAAAATGAAATTAAATACGTCACAGATTTATATGTACAAATACTTAATTGCGAAATTTGAAGTAACTAATTCTTTACGTACATAACGCGAATGCCGATGAAACAATCATCTTTGAAGTAATTTTCATGTAACATTAAAGTGCAGGTTTACGTTTTCTTTTATAGTCTATTGGTAGATATATCTACTTGGTGGCGTGATCGATAAGTCGTTGATGATATCAATGATATCGATAATCTTTATAAATTATAAACGTTAATTAAGTTTAAATGCAAGTTAATTAAAAAAAGTTTGTAAAAAGTAATTAATGATTATAATCGGATTTTTTGGCTATATAATCTTTTTTCTTCAAGAGAAATCACTTTTGATATAACATTAGTGATAAACAAAACTTTCGTTCCATAATTTCAAGTGCTCTGATATCTAATGGTACAATAAAATTACTATTTTTTCATTGACAATATTGATATGATAGTAATGATTTAATTCAACTAATTGTAAGTAGAGTGTAGTAAAGTGTATTACGAATTATGAAGGAAATGTTAAGTCGATTATTGTGTAGCGATCGTGGCGCAGAGAGTCGTCTGTTCTCTATGCCGAAGATCCGGGTTCAAATTTTAAATATGCGGCTTTTAAACTGTAGATCTCGTATATCTGTGTAAATTGTAAAAAGCGCCACAGAAATACGTTGAGGGGTCACTATGCTCTGATAAGAGCTATAAGGTCTCCTAGAGAGAGAGAGAGAGAGAAAGAGAGAGAGTTAAGTCGACTGTTCAAATATAATAATATGCAGAGGATTCGAAATATTCATAAACTTTATTTCTTAATATCATACAACAATAATGTGAATTGTTATCCAAGGGCAAATGGTGGTTGGTCGGCTGTTTCTAGAGTATAAACGCCTTTTGCGCTGAAAATGACACAAACGATAAACGAATTATTTAACGTCTCGGCGAACTTATCACGTTGCGCGAATGGAAAATGGATGTCACTGTGATGTCTTATTAGTTAGCGGAATGAAATGAGCAGAATCAATTAAAACTATTTTTTATATGTTGCTCATTTGTTGTTAAAAAGTTGCAACAATAATGTGTTGCTCTGTTGGTTTTTTTTTATATAATGTTCCGCTAAAGGAAGATTAAGTTAGCGAGATTATATATGTATAATAATGAAATTTAACACAAAAATAACATTAGAATTTGTTGCTCATAAAATATATTAGTTTCGATTTTCTTACTCGTCCAATAAGTATATACAACAGCGGAGAATTTCTCAACAGACACATAAAGAATAAACAATCAGAAAATAATCTGTTGCTCTCATGATTATGGTACCAACACCATTTTCAGACATTATAACATCGAAATGTATTACGATTCGAATTTGTTGCTAATGGCATTAGATTAAAAATAATTTATTTGAGCAATGCAAGCACCAAGCACTAAAATCCGTTACGCGATTGTTAAAGAATTTGTTGCTCGCATGAAATCGATACTAATGTTCTAGGAAACATACGAAAATAAATGAAAATCTGAATTTCTTGTTAACTATAATATATCAAAAATATGTTGGTTACGTTGATACGACAAAGAAATTAAGTGGCATTGCGTATGTCCCGTATAAACTTATTATTTTTAATGTGTTTCGATCGTAACAAATTCGTATCTTGGTATATTTCTTTGGCAACTTTTTAGCAACAAATGAATAATAAATTTAAAAAAATAGTTTTAATTGATTCTGCTCACTTTGTTTCGCTAATTTATAAGATGTGTCACTGTATATCGAAAAAGGAATGAATGTTCACGTTATGGAATAAGATGATTTTGTACTCACTTCGGATCGAGGACTGCTCCTCCCATAAACACATTATCGGCGCGAAAACCTGTAGGATTTGTGATGGATTCGGCATAATACTGGTAAGCTCTCGAGTGCGAGCAATTCATCGCTTTGGTATCACCTGTGAATTATGGGATAAGTTTATTAACTAATGATCAACGTGTGACGTGGATTAATAATAGGTAGTATCTTTTACCGATCCATTTGATCGGATCACATCCCGGTTGCTCCTCGCCGCCATTGACATAAAAATCGGAAGTGCCGATTGCCAATTTTATACCCAGAGCTTTCGAACAAGTGTGTATCACCTGTACTAGAATTGCGTCTGACTTGTCCGCCCTTCGTCCTGGTTTTTTGAATTCGAAAAAGGGTCCCGCGGGATCTAAAGCTGTAGACCGGGAATTCGCTTTGATGTCAGTTCAAGCTAGCTTACTATATTTAAAGTTTTCGCTGAACTTACCGACTACCTCGCCGATCTCGCTAATTGCGAAACGAGCGCTAAGACTAGCGACATGTGCTCCCAAGGAGAATCCGATTACTGTTGTCCTGTTAGGATCGAGATCTGCACTGTTTTCTAAGAAGTCTATCAGAAGGGCCACGCGTTGTGACACGAATGGCATACCTCTCACGGCCTTAAAATAATTCAAGTGTTTGGCTACTTCCCGCCAGTCGATTAGGATGATATTGTAATCTTTAACGCTGAGATAAGCTGTGGAAATTGATTGACGTGGTGATATTAATAGAATGGAATTTAATCACCGAAACATAAAATAATTCATGCTAACACAATTCAGAAGAGCAGATATCTAAATTAAATTTGAGAATTTGTAGAAAATTTTTCAAAGAAAATTAAACAAGAAGAAAGGGACAATTTGTTTCGAAGATCCAAGAAATCAAAGAATATTAAATTTTAGAAACAAAAATTAAAAAATTAAAGACAAGAGAGATAAAGAGAGAATACAAATAGTATTAAGGATCTATAAGAAAGCGAGGATCCAAAAGTAATTGAGATCAATAAATAATTCTATACCGTCTCGAATCTGGGTGCAAGCAGGTTGTTCGCTATTTCCTCTCCATCCATGCGTAATCAGTCGAGTGGGATGATCAGAATTCCAAAAACTCTTCCTCACACTATTTATATCGTCGATGACCAGCTCCTGTCCAATTATGGGATTACTTCTAAAGAGGAAGAGATTTAGAAATGATATTTTTCGTAATTACGTTACGTTAATATATCTCGAGTACTTACCGAGTGTACAAATAGAAGGTAGTTTTTTCAGCGGATTTGGCTAACTCTTCGAGTTCCACCTGCGTGAATTTAGGTTCATTCATGTCGATCAGGTGTGGTGTTCCACCATCGTCGACAAAAATCGTATAATTATGATTCGTCACAATGGACATCAATAAAGAGGGAAACACTGTAAAGTTAAACCATTGACTTGCAATTATTTAACCAAATCTTATTTTTTAAAATTGTTTAAAATACAATAAAACATTTCTTCAAACTAGAGAATTAAATACATCACAAATTTATGCAGGACAAATTTTTTTTTTTTATGGAAATCCAAGGATATTACTTTCACAAATACGGAACTACAAATTTAAAAAGTAACATTTTTTCTCAAATATATTAGCACAAATGCAGGAATAATTTTTTTTTCATAAATACTTGATTACGAAATACTATTAATTAAGGAATTAATTCTTACGTACGTAATGCGAATGCCGGTGAAATAATCATCTTTGAAGTAATTCGTAACATTAAAAAGATGTAGATTTATGTTTTCTTTTTATAGTCTTTTGATAGACATCTATTCGACGTGATCGATAAGGATATCAGTGATATCGAAAGTTTTCATAAATTATTTAACGTTATTTAATCAAAATTGCACGGATATTAATTAATCCAAAAAAAGTCTGAAACAAGGAAATTAATGATTATAATCGGATATACAGAGTGTATCTTAAAATAATATTTTTTCGACAGAAATAACTTTTTCTGATGCAATGCAGTGACATAAACCTTCCGATAATTTCTAAACGTTTTGGTATCTGATAATTTCAAGTATTCTGATATCTATTGGCATGATAAAACAAGAATTTTTCTATTGATAGCAATGTTGGCATAATAGTAATGATTTAAGTTTAAGTACGATGCAGTTTTAGTAAAGTGTATCACGAATTATGAAGGAAATGTTGAGTGAATTATTCATTATATAATACGCTGAGGATTTGGAATTTTCGTAAAATATTTATTTTTTAATAGTGTAGGCGTATGTACAGTATTAAAATAGTAAATGCGCAATAACAATATCGATTGTTATCCAAGTCCAAACGGTGATTGTGGGGCAGTCTTTAGAGTATATATTCCACGTGCGCTGGAAATGATAAACGAATTAATTAATGTTTCGGCGACCTTATCAACTTACGCAAGAATGGATGATGTTGTGTTTTGAAAAAGAATGAATGTTCACGTTGTGAAATAAGATGACGTTGTACTCACTTCGGATCGAGGGATGGTCCACCCATGAACACCTCCTCGACGCGAAAGCCCCTGGGATTTAAGATGGACTCGGCGTAGTACTCGTAAGACCTCGAGTGAGGACATGAGAGACCTGCGAATCAATTAGCGGGCTTTAATTAATGGGCGATGTTGGTTTCGGCGTGAGATAGCAAGTTTTATTTACTTAAAAAACCGCATCCCGGTTGATTCTTGCCGCCGTTCGGATAAAAGTCGGCATGGCCTAATGGATTTTCCAGACCAAGAGTACTCGTGTGAATCACCTGCACCCGAGCTGCATCCGATTTGTCGATTCTTTCTCCCGGTCCTTTTTCGTCGAACGAGGGACTTGCGGGATCTAAACCTACAAATTGAATTTTGTTAGCGTTTTTCGGATTGAAGGAGTTTTAGCAAATTAACGAAAAGTCAATATTTAAAAATTGTCAAGATTATCAAATTAATTTTTTTTCGTATTTATTGTTATCCTTTATATTTCACTATTTTTTTTATAGAGTTTTTCGAAAAGATTCATGCTGTTTTTACAATATTTTTTTTAGAAGACATTGAAAGCTTTTGTTTATGTCGTTATTTATTTTTATATTGTGTTTCTTTTTCTTTATAATTTTTATGACTTTTATTTTACCTATCACTTCAGCAATTTTGCTTTTTGCATTACGAGCGGCGAGACCAGCAACATGCCCTCCCAGAGAATGTCCTGCTATTTTGGTTGTGGAAGGATCCAGACTAGCTTTGCTCTCCAGGAAATCTATTAATTGTGTCACTCGCTGCGCTACTAGTGGCACGCTTCGGGCGACTTTCCAGTAAAGGAGATTTCCAGCTACCATACTCCAGTCGACTAGGATGACGTTATAATCGTCGATGCTGAGATAAGCTGAGGATATCAAAGAGAAAATATTAATAAAATAGAAATTAGTCGCCAAAACTCTCTCTCTCTCTCTTTTTCTCTCTTTCTCTTAGAGTACTAGAACGACGCGTGGAATCTGAGAGTTCAGAAATTCAAATTATGTTTGGGAATTTACGGAATCCAGAGGATCAGAGATTTGAAAATAACAAGGAAGGGGAAACAAGGATTCTATATTAAGGAACCAAAGAAAATTAAATTCAAACAATTTGCAAAGATTACAAAAATTCATAAATTTAAAGTAAAGGAGCAGAGAAAATTATATTAAAGTTTCTAAAAAGAGCAAGAATTCAGATATTAAGATTGACAGCGATCCTACCGTCTCGAATGAGAGCGCAAGCGGATCCGGCTTCTATGTCTCCTCGCCATCCGTGAGTGACAATACGAGTGGGATGAGCAGGATTCCAAAAGCTCTTCTTTATACTATCCTTATCATCAATGAACAATGGCTGTCCGATTTTCGGATTATGTCTGAGAAGAAAAGTTTTAGTTTCGTGTTAGAAACTGTGATCTTGAAGCTTTCGCTTTAGTATTTTGGACATATTTACCGAGTGTATAACAGGAAGCTTGTTTTGAGGACGGTTTGGACGAGCTCCTGATAGTCTGTCGGTGTAAGTTCATGCTCGCTGATGTCTATTATGTACGTCGTCTTACGTTCATCGGCGAATAATGTGTAGTTTGGATTCGACGCGAAGGATGCTATTAGGGTGGGATACACTGCAGACAAAAGTATATTGATTTCAAAACGATTCTTCGAAACGGAACTAAATGCATTATATGTAGATGTACGCGAAATATAATAATCTTTTGTTATTTTTTTTTTATTACGAAGCCAGAAAAGCAATCTTTTTGTTATGAGTGGGCGACTATTCGAAGAATAATTATTTTTTCACACACGTGGATGCGAAATCGAGAAAGAATACGTTTTCTCTACGAATGTGCGCGCAACTGGATAATTTTCTTTCACACATATGCAATTATACAATTGAAACGCAATATTTTCTTCGCGACACGATGACGAAATTGAAGAATAATTATTTTTCACGCACAGATCGTAATCGCTGGCGAAGCCATCTTTACAGTGATCGAATGACCAAAGTGTCTATTGAATTCCGATGATTCCGTCGTCAGCGAAAATAAAGTTGTAATTTTGCTGACGATTCTTTTATAGACATTCTCCGACCGACATTTGTACGGTGAGTTCGATAAGACGATGATATCAGTCAGTGGATGTCAATTAATATTGACATACGACGTCATTTTGAAAAGAGATTAATTCATCCGAGATGTTTAATAATTACGATTGGATGTAAACGTTTATTTGCAGAAATGACAGTTTGTAATTGTCGATAAACTTAGTTAAAAGATTTTTAATCTAGAATCTCTAAAATGTAATTTTTAAATAATTTAAAGTCTTTTAATACTGTATGTTTCTTTGAAAGTTTGTCGTTTATATCGAAAGCTTTGATATCGAATATTGTTTAAAGATTTTATTACAATTTCTTACAATTAAATTTTATTAGGCATTTCCAAAGTGATATGTATTCCTTTAGCATTAAATGATTCGGATAAAGTCTTTTGTTTTCTCTGGCAAATGGCCGATAAAGACACAATTTCGCTATGCTTTTTCTCACGCTATTCGCGCATTAATTTGCAAAGTTTTTCTTTCCGAGTCTCCCAAAATCGTGGCCGCGCTTTAGTTTCGACGTTTCTCGCGGAAAGTAGTTTCTCACGCGGCTAAAACGAGCTTTAACTTTCGTCGCTACCGGCCACTGCTGCAAGCAGCAGCAGGTCGATGCTAAACGAATCATAACTTGCCACTAGTCGGTCGGTTTAATCGAATTACCCATTACGGCTTCCATAATGTATCCCAGCGGCTGTGATTAAGTAACGCACAAGCACATCTCGATCACTTGCAAAAAGCGGCTTGCGTGCATTAATTGCTGATCTGTGCGAAATAAATGCGGCTGCAGTCAGAGCGTTAAAAGCAACTCAACGAAGCTAAATTTTTAGAAAAAGGATTGAAGAAGAAAAGCGTTTTGTACACAGAGATGGACAATTTTTCTTTGTACGAGAATTGGAAAAATATTAATTTGTAGCTGTTGAAGATTTTTCTAAAGTTTTTGTTTTCAGATATTTCGATAAAATGACGTTAAACTTCAATTTAGATAACCGAGTAAAAACAATCTCTAAATGCGAGGCAATTTTTAAATGCGATTTTGAACACCTTTATTTGATTAATTAGAAAAACAATTTCTAAACATTAATATTGGGAGCCAAAAACATTGTATAATTATATTTATGGGCGTACAGTAATTAGTGTTATTTATTGCAAAACTAAAAAATATTATATTATTACCTTCTCGACGTTCGCCGTAAAAACGAGATATTCTCGTTTCCGACATTTATCCGATTATCGAGTTTTTTTTACGAGGCTTATGCTTTTCCAGTATGCCCAAGAGACGCAGCACGAGAAGATCTTGCGTGGCCTGGCGGTCGGCATCGCCTTCACGATGTACGGTCGTCTCGAGGAGGCCGATCCCCTGGTGACGTCTTTGTGCGCCGACAAGGACCCGATCCTGCGTAGGAGCGGCATGTACACCCTGGCGATGGCTTATTGCGGCACCGGAAACAATCAGGCTATCCGCAAACTCCTGCACGTTGCCGTAAGTGTTTTATCCGAAACGACTATTTTGTATTTTTACTAACGCAGTCAACTGTTGGTATATTTTATTTCCTTATTTTTGTAAAAAATTTTGATCGAGTTTCTTGTCATCTCTAATTTATATTATTCCGATTTTATTTGTATTTATTTTAGCATTTTACATAAATTTTATTTTATTATTGGTTTCTCGTGTACAGAGTGATCTAAACATTTTTGAGAATATTTTCTTCTCGGTAATGAAAGTAGTACGTATTATTATTAATATTTAGACTTTCGATGAAAAGTTATTTTGAATTAACGACTTAATCGATTCTGCGTATGTAAATTAAAATGGATTTTTTCGATCTTTTATAATGATTTTGCTTTAATTCGAGAGACAGATGGTTTTTGTATCGATGGTTTCTGTATCGATGGTTTTTGTATCGATTTCAAATCAAAGTGAAGGCAAGTTGAATTTCTGGCAGAGCAACTATACCCGAGATCTTTTTTGTTGTAACAGGTCTCTGATGTTAACGATGACGTTCGACGAGCTGCGGTTACGGGTCTGGGCTTCCTGCTGTTCCGGTGAGTACCTTTGCAAAGTTACCAAATTCCACAAAGTGGATTCAACGCAACCGAAGAATGCGAAAATTCAGCGCGTTTGTGGACTCCGTGGCTTTCGACCTCTCTTTCAGAGGCGCGTTCGACTGAAATCATATTTGCGTACTCGCAAGCGTATTAACTCATCCAAAAGCCCAAAAATAACGAGGTTTTAACCGTTCTGTTGTGATTTTGCATAAAAGAGGGAGGCAAACACGTCGATTTATTTTTAAACAGCGATGATCGGTCATTAAATATGGAAGAAAAAAAAATTAATTTATCAGATATTAATTTTTGTCGACGTGTTCTGTATCAACTCCTGCGGCAAGTGATTATTTATGTTAATCCTCATTTAGTAAAATCGATTGAATATCAAATAGAAAAGGAATCAATATATCGGATATTTATTTACTGATGCGTTTAACGCATAAAACATTAACCGTTAATCGTTCTTTTTAATAACATCGATTGTAAAACATTGAAAAAGAATTAATCGTTTGGAATAATTTATCAAAACGTTGTTGCATTAAAACAAGCAGTAATCAAGCAATCTCAAAGGCACTGCAGAAAGTAAAGTGTTGAAAAGTTTCGGTACTGACGTCATAAGAGTGTAATGTGTACTAATGTACAGTGGCTGGTCGCTCTCGTGAGTTTATTGCGATCGATTGCAAAGATATTTTGGGATATTCTGATAAGACTGTGACCAAAATGAAACAAATACGAGTAAATAAACGAACAAAAGCCTCCTCCTTTCACTTACAGTGATAGCGTGAGATATTATCGGTCACACGTAACTTTTAAAAATACAGATTTCGTGATAATATAAGACGTGACGTGTGAATAATATAAAACGTAACACAAATTGTTTCACACCATCTAAATCTAAAGTGTGTCACATTACCACTGGACATACTTTTAATTACAGACATACAATTTGGAGACGGCTTTTCATAGTATTTCTTTCTCAACACTGACTCTCTCTCTCTCTCTCTCTTTTTGTTTTAGTTTTTTTACAATGCGTATCTTTATAACAAAGCTTTGAATTAAATTTCCGTTGAACTTTAGTTATACTAAAATTCCCTTGAAGTTGACTGGAGAATATAATTTTGCCACTTAATTTTTCTCTCTAATTTTGTTCTCCTAATTCGTCCGGAAATCCTTTCATTTTTAATTTAATAAACTGTCTGCTTTGTTTTATTGTCATATTTTATTTAACGTTCCAAGAGTATTTTCGTTTTATATTTTTATTTTAATCTGATATTTTTAATTATACAAGAGAGTAAATAAACATTTTCATTGTGAAAAAAATCGTTGATTGATATAAAAACGGGAAAAACATTCGGTTTTCGAATATTTTGTATGCATTTCTTCTGAGTGTTTCCCCCTCAGTTGTCAATTATTTTTCAAGGACGATTATCTTTTGAGATTTGAAATTATCTGAGGACACATGTAGCTTAACAATGGCTGAAAGTGACGTTGATAAATGAACAAGTTTAAACAGTTGTCCGTGGTCGACAGCTGATTTGCAATTGTTAACACGAGATAACAAACGGAACATCACGATACGGCCGTAAATTTGCCTTTCGCCTAGCCAATTCGAACCGCAACCTTTTGCAACTGTTTAAACTTGTTTATTCTTTGATTCGAAACAAAATCAGGCTGAATTTCGTTAGCACTTTCACTCTGTTTCGCATTTCTTTAGCAGGAAAATATTTTCTCTTCGAAATGTCAAAATCCGAAAATATTCGAGGAATCGAAAATATGTTTCGAGAAACGGGACGCATTTATATATAGCTTTCAACGTTAAACAAGTTTCCCTCTTGAACGAGGAATGTTTCGTTATCAGTTCGCGAATGCGAAGTCTTTCAGATTTTACATGTCAAAGAGTATAAGACGTCTCGTGCTTTCGTCGACGTGAAGTCAGGAAATGAGCCAAAGAATCCATGGATAAAGGAACGCGGGAATCTAGAATATTGTACAGGTAATACCGTGTATAGGCTACGCTTGTCCGAGTTTGCTTGCTTTGTTCGCGTGCAGCTCTTCATGTTAATTTCGGATGAGATGTGATGCGTTTTTATTATTCTTCTCTCGCGTTCTTTCCTTGTTTCTCTTTTACATACTCTATTTCTGTTTCTTTCGAGATCATCACCATTACCCCTTCTTGCTAGCCGCGGTGAATAGAGGCCGACTTTTTGAATAAGTTATATACCGCAAACTGTACTACGCTCCATTTCTGCACATTCAGATTGCAATTTCAGAAAGGCCGGGTTCTTATAAATGAACTTAAACTTGGATCTGAAAGGGTAGCTATTCTTTTAGTTAAGACTAATCTCTGTTTGTTAAAAAATAAAGAGGAAAAATTTGCGATATTATTAAACATCTTTTCTTTCGAATTATTATAGATGTTATGAAGTATGTTACATAATTTAAAAAAAAAGAAAAAGATAAAATATCTGATCCTGCACATTGATGTAGATTTAGAAATTTTTTTCGTGAAACTATACTTATTAATTATTAATTAAATTGTTCTTCCTTATTTTTAATTTTTAATTAATTTAACCTAATAATTTGTGGAATTAGATTTGTATTTTTCTTAAAATATTTTTTTTCTATTTAGGAAATAGTTCTTAATATTACAAATTTCTATTTTATGATTTATTCGTAAGAAATAAGATTAAAATCTGATGTGTTTTAAAATATTTTTTACAGTTTCTTTTGTTCAAGTTTATTCCGTTTAAATATTTTTTTTAACGCAGTTTTACTTTTAAAGGAAGACAAAAAGCCAATTTTTTAAAGCTTTTATATCTCGGACTACATAAATTTAAATTTTTTCAGTTTTGAAGTTAATTTAAACTCCAAGTCAATATTTCCAGCTTTCATTGGGGATTAAAAAGATTTAATGGTTCCTTCGCGTTCTATTTTTACTTTAAATCGACTAGGAATAATCCTTTCTTACCTCATATATCCCGAGGCGCCGCGCCGTCTCGCATTACAAGACTTGCAGTTTTATGAGACGAGGTGTTCAGGGTAGAAATATCCTCGTCCCACGGGTGATGCGTTATTGCGTCGGTGGTAGTCGATGAAAGCCGAAGGAGTTTATTCGTGCTCGACAAGACGTGAAACACAATCGAGAATGAGCCCAATGAAAATGAGCTGTTCCGCAGAAAATCGTTTTCATGAGAAAATGGACGTTTATTAAAAAGTTGATATTGAAAATCATCTAAGCTTAAAACAGTGTATAAAGATATTAATCTACCAAGACATTTTTCTCGAAAATGAAGCTTTACATAAAGATATCTTATTCTGAGACTCGACGTATTTTTCTATAAAGGCTCTCCTTCATTTCAGTTAGTCTCTAAACTATTAATTCATATATAAGTGCACTATTCCACAATTTCGTAATTTATAGAACGAATCAGAGCTGGCTCAAGCTACTAGAAAAATAATTTAACCTATTTTTTTTTTATTTTACGGAATAGCACGTTTTCTCATTGGACCATTCAGTATAGTCAAGAAGAAAAGGAATCCACCATTCATGCGATATAGAAAAGACGTGCATTATTTTCTTTCTCTCTACGTGTACGTGTCACTTCTGCTTTTCCTGTCTTGTCGTAATAAGTATTCCTGACTCTTCCGGACTGAGAAAAAGATATGTAGAATCATATTTCTATTCAATCAAAATATATCTGAATGAATTTTCAGTCGCTTTCCTTTTCGTGAATTTTTTTAGAGTATATGATGTATTTTATAATTTTTAATACTAAAAGAGAAGTTTTACGAAATATTTATCGTGTGGTTTAGCTTTGAAATCTTGTTTGGGAAAAAAAAATAAAAATTATCTTTTTTGTTAAGAAAGTGAAATTTTATTTTACTGCGCTTTAAGAAAATAAAGTTTCATTTTATTCAACAAAAGGAAAATAAAATTACTTTATAAAAGAACATTTTTATAAACATTTTTAAGCGAGCTTATTTGAATTGCATTATAGTATCAATTTTTTAAAAGAAGAACCAATTCGAGAGTGGAGATGTTATTAATTAATTGAAATGCAACGACTGACATTTCAATAGACTTGTGTCAGTAATTGTCTTAATAGATAGAGTTTATTTTGAATCATAGTATCAATTTTTTAATAGAACATTGCCAATCCCAGAGTAAAGACGTTATCAATTCAACTGCAACGACTGGGATTTCAACAGACATTTGTTAGTAAATGCCTTTGAGAGTTTATTTTGCATTACATTATCAATTTTTTAATAGAAGATAACCCATTCGAGAGAGGAGGGCGTTATCAATTCAAGTGTAACGATTGAGACTTCAACAGATATTTGTTAGTAAATGTTTTTAAAAGAGTTTATTTTGAATCATAGTATCAATTTTTTAATAAAGAAGATAGCCGGTTCGAGAACGGAGACATTATCAATTCAAGTGCAATGACCGAGATTTTGATAGATATTTGTCCGTAAATCGTTTTATCTTCATCTTTTATCTATTCGGCCAATACTCGACCTGTTTAGGGACAATCAATAAAAGAGTAAGAGGTTCTTAATTGAAATACCAAGTCAATTTGAGACTTCTTCTTGGAATATAAATCATTACCTTGCTTTAAAAAGAAAGCATTCTTTTTCTTCGTTATTTTGATCATAAAATACGGTATCACAGGATTTCAATTGCTTTCAAGATCAGAGATTACTTCAATAAAAAAAATAAAATATAAGAATAAAGATATAATATTTGATATACGTTTATAATAGATATACATATTTATATTTTGATGAAATAAATTAGTTTATTATATAAATTAGGAAATATCTTATTTAGAAATTAATTTTAGAAATCTTTGTCCATTTGATCGTATTCCAGAAATTTCAATAATTGTAAATTTAATTTATAATTTTAGTCAACGAATTTTTATCTGTAATATGCTGCGTCACGTAACAGAGAAGGACGTATGAGACAGGAAGAATCAATAGCTTTTATCTTCCCAGATCGACGAACTGAAAGCACAACTTTATTTCATGTTGCAACTCTTTGATAGGTCCATTCTGCGCTCTTTTCAGGATCGGATTTTCGGTATAAGCTATGACAATGGCAAAAGTAGCTAACTTTTGAATATTTCTTTAAGCATGCTTTTCTAATCTTCTCAAGATTTCGTAAAAAGATTTTTGTCAGCAATCGTAGTAATTTTTCTATATTTCAAAGATTTTCGGGATTTCGAGGATGTAATTATTCATCTTGTCAAACCCCAGAAATTCGCCAGATTCGTCCCTGACTCTGTTTCTCATTTCTTCGGAAGATCCTCGCTTAATCCTTGCTGTCCGTCCTTTCCAATTAATCTCCGGACAATACACGGGTTAGTGGTTCTCATCATTCAAATTTCAGGTCATATGTTTTCGTTCTTCTTTTTTTCCACATTTAATCTCCAACTCTTTGAACACCCTGTCCCATTTTCCGCTGCACCCACGCCAATTCGTCCTGCATGTTTCGTTGACCCTTAAATTTACTTTCCTTTGATCTCAAACATAACCGTTGTGATTGTCTTTTTTTTTCAGTTTCACGTATTCAAGTTTAATTTATTTCACATTTATTCTATTTTATAAAAATGTAGAAATAATGAAATTTTGGAAAATTGAGAAATATATTAATTTTATTTATTAAAGCACATATATTCGAAAATCTACAGAAGCAATGTTTAGCAACATTTGTTTAATAAAATATTTTAAATAATAATGAATTAAATTAACTATTGTACTTAATTAATTAAATAATAAAATAATAATAATTTATTAATAATGATTAATTTTCAGAAAATATAAACTTAGCATTTATATACAAGGATTTAACAAATGGAGATTAAAGGTGGGCTTAGGATTTTTAGTGTTAATTTATGACATATTATGTTTTATGTTTACAAAAGGTACTTGAGTGATCCAATCGCTTTGAGCCCCGCGGAGAGACGAATTTGCTGCGTACATTTCGTAATCACCATAATATCATATTCTCTTTTTCTCTCTTTCGAAAATCGCCACTGAATAATGGTTGATTAATCATTGGGTTTTTCGCATTGACCGGTATTTTTCTTTGAGAGAAATACGTGAAATATTACGCTCTATCGATTACACAAAAACATAAATAAATGTGTAATACTAGATCGATTGCGAAATATCACGTCGTGGTATTATTTTAAACAATGTAACAAATAATAACGTAACTGATTATATACGCGTTTTTTTATCTAATGATAATTATTCTCAAATTGATAGCTATTATTTTTTAGGACTTACTAATAAATTATTTTCAAGAGACAAGATCGTGTATTTCGTAGTCAGCACTACAGTACTTTATGCATTTATTTTAATGGCATATTAATTATAATTGTTAAATTATAGTAGCACGGGCGTTGAAATGATTAATTATTAAGCAACTTTTAAATTATATTATTCATTCGATCTAATAATTACAGTTATTAAATTAACAATGTCGGCATTGTAATTATTAATTGCGAAGGTGTTTTTCTCCATTGAAATATCTTCAACGCTCTTTTTCAGCGTTACTGTGTTACAACATTAATTACGACTAGTAAATGAATAGTTCCAATTATTAATTACTATCTCATCTCTTATTTCGCGTATTATTTCAAGTGTGGCGGTTAGTGGCAGTAAGCAATGCACACCGGTGAACGGGTGCACACGCTGTGGACAAAGCGAGTAATTGAACGTGCAATCGTGGCCAATTAACGCGCGATTCCCGGAATTCGCGATGTAATCGTTAACGCGGTTATGGCAATGCCCGATGCCTGCAATTGATCGCTATTTATCCATCCGAATGCGTGCACTATTATTGATCGCGAGACAAGTTGTTACCCGCATTGGCCCCAACCTTATGCACACATAGCCAACATTTTATCCTTTCAAGCGTGAGAGAAAGAGAGAGGGGGGAAGGGGCGAAGGGGAGGGAGAGATAGAGGTGTATCATATGCAATATATCATTTGTTACATCACATACCGAACGAAATTCGAATATAATAAATATAGATATCTGACTTTTGATTACTAAATTTAATTACTGTCAGAGCCATACAAACGTGTTAAAGCGAAAAAAACAGAAAAGAAACATATTTGTTAGTGATTGAAAGAACTGAATTTTTTATCTTGTATAAATTTGCCGACAGATTTATGCATACAATAGTTATATATTATAAGAAAGACTTGACTTTTTCCCGTTAGAATTTAAATCAGCAGAATTTAATATGAAATTTAAGTCGCGACGAGATATAACGAAATCACGATATTGTAACAGAATTTAAAGTAAAAATTGAAATGACAATAAATTGGATCTTATTATTTTGTCGGTAATCAAACTTTTCAGTAATCTTGGTATCTTGAATCTGAGGTAAGAAAATTTAATTTCAAGACGATTGATGCCTTTTATTACTTCGAGAAATTATTGATTGCATTGAGTCTAACCCGACGAACACCTCGGTCGTCTAATAAAGCTTGGAAAGCCTGGAAAATATTTTTCTTCGACTCCTCGGGACTTGCCGAACGATTAAATTCCAACGTTCAAACAAATGGACCAAGGCTCAATCGTTAAGAAAGATTTCATTATACAGTATTAAGACATAGTATTAAAAATAAAAAAATAAAAATAAAAAAATCATTATAGAATTATACATTATATATTACAAAATAATATAAAATATAAAATAATATGTTTAAAATAATTTTGATAATGAAAAATTTTGATGTTGATAAAAAATTAATAGAATGTAATGTAAATTATTCTATCGTATGTTTAACATGTTTGATAAATAACTAAGTAAAGAAATATAAGTAATAGATTCAGTGAAAATTTAGGTCACCCTATGAAATTATAAGATTTTCCTTAGAAGGATCGTCTCGTCAGGATTATAGAAGGACGTTGGATCGAGTGGGCAGGATTCGCTGGGAATTAGGGTAATAAGCAGCGGCGAGAACCAAGGAAAGTGCGCTACCTGTGATCCATTAATCTTGATTTTAATCAGTGTGCTAATCGCGACCGTATGTAAATTAATTTTGGGAAAACTAGGGATTTCTCAGGATGAAAAGGAGATCTAGGAATGCGTGAGCAGATTCTCGAAAATGTTCTCAAAAGTTCTCGATTTAGGGAACATAAAGATTAAGTAGAAAAAGGAACGTTTAAAAAGGATTAAAGAAGAGAAAAAATTTTTAAAAAATTGAAACAGAACTTGAAGACAAGAAAGGTGTAATTGAGAGAGAGGAGGAGATGATTACTTCTTTTAACACGAGTAATTACTTTCAGGCATTAGAATTGTTAAGAATGGAGATTATCATCTAAGAGAATGAAAAGAACAAGTATGGATCGTTACGCTCGTGTGTGCGAATTAATATCTTCACGTGACATTTAAATCCCACGGAGAGGATTAGCGGCTTCGCGGAGGATGCAACCCCCGATAATCCTCGCTTAGAGCTACCGAAGACCCAGCGTCCGATTTTAATATTTCGCAACTGGAATTAATTCGCGTGCGCTTCTTCTCTTCGTTGCGAATTAATTCACGGGGAATAATCGGGTAATTAACGGGACACTAGTTTCATGTTTAATCGTGAATTGATAAACACTGTTGCATTTCATTAAAATTACATTGCATAAAATTCTTGTATGTTATAAATAATTTATTCATATTTTTAGAATATTTTTTAGCATATTTAAAATGCTTAGAGCTCGTTAAAAGCTGAATTATATGATAACTTTTATTTAATTTTAATTATGTATTCCTCTACATTTATAATCTTTTTTTATATCAAAATTTATATATTATTAACTCGTAAAATTTACTTTGAAATTTTTATCTTAATGTCTTTATTATATTTAGAAAAATAAAGAATATTTAATAAAAATAATATAATAATTTAACAACTGTATTAATTGCTAATACACATGATTAATATTAATTATATAATTATTAATTCCAAAGTAACGTAATATATTTAAATCAATTGTAGATAAAATATACAGAATTAATTCAGACTTAATTGTCATTATAATTAATAATTAATGATGATAAAATAAATTAATGTCCGTTCAAAGGACTCGATGTCAATGCTGTTTAAACAACGGCGTTTTTCCGCTTTTCAGTGTCAAGAAGTCTATTCACGTGCTCGACGCAAGTGCGGCAGTAATGCTCTTTTTATGTACATGAGCGTTTCATGACGTGGGACAGCAGATAAAAATTATGCGAAAAAATCGCGCAGCGTCTTGTGAAAAGTTAATGGCTTTCGGCGCGACAACATTCGCTAAAATTATGACAGTAATTAAAGAACATTTTTGAAAAAAATTAGGCCAACAAATGAAATCGATAAGAAATTATCGGAAAGATATTCAGAGTAGTAATGAGCGTGTCAGCACTTTCCATTAATATTTATTTATCAGAGAGGAGAGAGAGAGGGAGGGAGAGAAAGAGAGAGAGAGAAAGAGAAACATTTTAAAAATGTACTACTTGTTCATCGAAATAATTCAATTATTATTTTCAGTTTTAAATAAATTATGAATTAATTCTTGTTAGTAATTATTAGCAGTTATTTTAATTTTCATGCAAATCGCTTTTGCGCAATTAAAAATCGCGTTGATATTTAAAATAACGACGGTTTTATTTACCGTAAGGTTTAGAAGCTCTCCTCGAAAAGAGAATTCTCATTTTGAATTAATTTATTTCTCCGTCGTAAAAGGTGCGTCCTTGTGCCGGGATTTAATGTCCGCAAAAGTTAGGACCTTACTGCATTTTGAGAATGACGGCTGAGAAATCTGCAAAGTAGGATTTAGTAACTTTCCCCAGGAGTCTCCGGACGTTGTTACATTTATTTCTCCGCCGCTGCACTTCGTCTTCCATAAATAATGCGCTTTAATACGTCGTATTTTAACGCGGATCCGCTCGTTAATTAAAACGAGTTTATCGTGCGAGCGTTGGAAAAACATTTTCCACCCGTCTCTTCTCATCCGTGTCCCTCCTCCCCTCCTCCCTTTTCCAAGTTCGCCGTTTCATTTTCCTACGATAGATTAACGAGTCCGGATGCAGTTATGTCACTGTCCGCAACGCTGGTCTGATAAATTATTACAGTTTCTCTTAGCAGGTACAACCGGCGTCGTTTCGCTTCTATTATTTAGGATGCAATTTTCGATCCCGAGGGGAAGAATCTCTGATTTATGCGCCAAGGCTTTTAACATGTAACTCGATATTAGCTCAATTTTTTGGACTGTGATAGAAAGGCTTTAATTTAGACCCCCCAAGACCTTTAATGGCCGCGAGTTAAAAGGCCGACAAATTCAATTTGTCCGCTTAACTCGAACTTTTTTTACGAAAAGACCGTAAGGAATGATGCTTTTGATAGCCATCCATCCTGAAGGTTCGACTAATTTAATATATCGGAATGCCGAGGTTAGAGATTAATTGACCTATGTACCGTACCTTATGTACCCAGTTTCATGTGCTATATATCGTGAGTACATGCAGCACATATTCGCCGCGCCGCGCGCCGCGGTCTGCGAAATGTATTTCGCAGGCCAGGTGCATTGAGATGCACCGAGATGCGTGCAACCGCAAAACGCAGAACGTCACGCTTGCATTTCTCTCTCCATCTATCTAAATCTCTATCTTTATCTGTCTATCTCTATCTCTTTTTCTTTAGAAATTCTCGATAATCCGCATGGGAATTCTGAAATTTTAATCTCGTGAAGATCGACCCTGACTCCCTTCGGACAGTTCATCCCGGCTCTTATCGGGCCACTTGAGCTTGTCGAGAACTTAATTAACGTCAGCCGAACTCAGTCAGTCAGTTCGGACTTGCCCGCTTCCTCTTCTTCTTTGCGTTTGAGTCGCGACTGTTTCCTACACAATTTGTCTTCCCGCTGTTTGCTAAATACTCGACGCGTTTCTATTATTCGAATGAATTAGACGAGGGAGTCCGATTTTCCTGACATGAATATTCCTCTTTTTTTTTTGGTCTTATATTTCTCGATTAATTTTTCAATCGATTTTTTTACATCACCCTTCAAGCCTCCGCGTTTGATAATACATTATTATATTTGCGTTCGTTGACATTAATATATAATTATATATTAATGAAATTAATTTAGGTCGATTCGCTATTTCTTTCATTATTGATTTTTATCAGTAAGTGGGAGTTTCGAGCGTCGTTTAAGGGTTAATGGGGAATTCAGCCCCACAGGGCTTACGACGATTAGTCTTTCCCTTCGACGAGAGACGCGGACTAATTGTGCAGATTGCCAATTACGCCAATTCCGCGGAAGACCTCGTATTACCGTTTCAAGTTGGTACTTGCTGGAGAAATTGCCGCGCGACGAAAAGCTGGACGTAATGTAAGAATAATATCAAAAGGCACGATTATCTCGCGTGTTAAGTATACAAGGAAATTCTAATACTTTTTGTCAATTTTAAATTCTTTCACAAGAGATTATTGTTTGCCGTTTTATTTTTATTTCAGTCTAATTTTAATACATTTATCGCGCAAGTTGTTAATAAAATAACATTGTTTTCTATTTTTCTTTCATGTTATTCCGGTTTGAATGAAATCAGATTATTGTTTTTTTTACTCCTACATTTTTATTAGATTCTGTTTCAACTTTATATTTTTTCTTACTCATATCCGATTGTTGCGAGAAATATCGCTGCAGCCTCAGTGGTCGAGTTGGTTAAGACACCCGTACCGGAGATTCGCGGGAGGTCCCAGATTCGAATTTTGCCTGAGGTGATATTTTTCGCAACAAATTCTTTACAGCTTTTTTCAGGGGGGGAAAGGGTTCTAATATTCAGATGCGAGTTAGCATCATGTATTATTAAATTGATTTCAATTTAATAAACGTGATATTACTTATTCTTATTCAACTTAGAGCTATGCTATGACTGAAAAAGTATTTCGGCGCGCAGTATGGTGAATTTAAAGAAATATATAAAATCACATAAATAAATATAAGCACTAAGATCTACACTGAAAAAAAAGACTGGTCATAACTACCAAATGTATAGTGAAATAGTATCAATTAAATATTTGGTTAATGTAACCAAAAATAATTTCACTTTTCTAAATATTTAGAAACTTATACCAGATAATACTTACTAAACATTTAGTAAAATAAAATTATTTTTGGTTATATTGACAAAATATTTAATTGATACTATTTCATTATATTGTACATTTGATAGTTATAACCAGACTTTTTTTTTTAGTGTAGTTACGACCGTGGAAGGCGTTCTTGTTTAATTTGTATTTATACATTATCGGTCGAATATTTCTCTAATTTTATATTTTTTGTCTCGCGTTGAGTTTTGTGTCTATTAAAATTTCAGTAACTTAAAGTTTTGGAGTTTCAACCTTAGGACGAATGCATCTTGTGCATTCAATCGTCTTATCGAAGGACGTAACTTGTGCTGCACGTTAATGAGTAAGTATAATTAATGCCGTTCCGGTTGTAACATCAGATAGAGAGGTTTCCCCGAGTTTGCGAACCCGAGCGAATCCAGATGTCGTGACTTTGCTAGGTCAATTAATCTCGATCGATTTTGGCAAGGTTCGCTCGTCCTAAACGCACGATACTTAGCGTCACGTTAACAAACTTAATATCTTAATTTAACGAATTTCCTGTAAATGATAATTAAGTCTAACTCTGCAGCGAGATTTTCCCTCCGGCAAAATTGCGTTCTATTATTATCTCCCATGTTAAAGGGTATTTTCTAGGAACTCGAGATTAGTTATTTTAAATAAAAGAAACAAAGAAATAAAAATTCATTTTTTAATTAAATGAAATAAATAAGGGATTAAGTTTTTAAAATCCAGAGTTGCTAGATTTTCTATATGCGCGAAAGGTGCTTCGATACTTAAAATTTGTCGTGAGACTTATTTGACGGCAACGTTAAGTTATTAATTTAATGTAATCGATGGGATGGAAATTGTGTGGCATTATATCGTCTATCGGTTGTCTCTTTCCCGGGCACAATCGGCAGTAAAATGTGGCCATCTCGTTGCGCACAGTTTAAATGGTTTCCGCAGGGTCGGGACAAGCCGCGAACATCGATGGAAAACTAAATAATTAGTGTGACGACGGTGAACAGTCGGTCGATCGGACGATTAATGCGGCGGCGACCTACAATTGATTTTCTGATTGGGCGGTCCGATGGAGGGGTCCGACAGGGGGCTCGTCGTCACCGTGTGTGTATCCGTCATCCGTCTCTGTACTCGCCTGGTACTCCAATCACCGGCTCGATACAACGGCGAACCGTAGCGCCGAGGCTGCATCACGCTTGCGCAAATTCGACGATCGTGTCTTTATTTTTGCGAACGACAGGTCGCTCCCTCGCTCTCTCCCCGCGCCCTTTCTCACCACAACCTCTGTCTGTCTCCGCGCGTCCCGTAAACGCGTCTGGGAATTCCCGCGATTGCACTGTCGCCATACGATTCCGCAATCGCTGCACTTACGATCCCGTATCCGGGATCTGTAGTTACGAACTCGCGATACAATTGCAGGATCTGCAGTTGTACATGTATTATGTAATCGAATTCAGAATCATCGGCGATTACGGAATCATACAATTCCGCAACAACGCTGACAATTTGTATTGTTACGCGTTTGCATTCGAGATTTATAATTGTCGAGCTGCCGATACATTTGCATTGGAATATTATTTATGGTTGCATAATTATAATAAAATTTAATCGAAGATTATATTTTAGGGTCTCCTTTAGCCTGTGGAATTTATGGAATGTCGAGTTTGCGGGATCTCTTAAAAATTCTTATTAAAAAGAAAGGTAAACCAGTGACCAGACACCGGGCACATTTCGCTCAATTAATTAGGGGATGATAATAAGAAGCTTGTCGTGTCTCTTTAATTATTGCGTGGCGATTTACATGCCAGAAACAACGAAAGAATCAAGGGTCTTTCCTTGAGGATATCTTTCTCTTTCGTATACATCGACAACACTATAATGCCATTAATGAGTCTCTATCGATCATTTAATTTGTCTTGCCGAACTCGGAATCTTTCCTCGTTCTTCGATGACTTCACTCTTGACACACTTTTCGCATGAGCACCGATTTCATTAATAACAGCTTATATACTATCAAGTTTT
>QKQZ01025118.1:0-11611 GCA_003595255.1 Solenopsis fugax | reverse complement strand
AGAGAGCATTGAACACGTAATATGGCAATGCAGTAAATATGATGAGCAGAGAGCTAGGTTAGATATAGAATTGAGAAAGATCGGTAATTCGTCGGAAATAGATATAAATAAATCAATAACAGAAGAGGATTGGTCTACACTGAGATGTATATATAACTACATTAAGAAGATTGGATGAATTATTAAAAAAAAAAGTTAAAGAGGATTCTACACAAAAGGAATAGGAAGTCTGTGCTATATCGTACAAAGGAGTGACGGAAGGCACTGTATCTCTCACCCGAGAGAACCTAACCAAAAAAAAAAATCGCGCGGTCGCTCGGTGGACGGAGCGAGTTGGAGGCTCGCGCGTGAGGTGGAGGGGCATATCGTTACAGGATAAAAAGGAATTGAATGTCGTAAAATGGAATCATTTTCTCTCCATGTACTCAAATAAGACGTGATTCTTTTTCATGCCCAGATAACCAAGCGAACTTTAGCATATCGGATAAATTAATGCATTGCATATGTGTTGTGAATTTGTCGTCAATTTTCTGACATCGGAATCTAATGTGAAACTAAGTTAGCAACAGGAGGGCAAAGACACATCATCAGTTGATGAAGACTTTACATGACGTCAGAACAATAGACAGTTTGTGGAAACACTTTGGTTCTAGTTTGATGAAATTGATTGCGGAATAAGTGACAGCAAAATGACAACTTATTACGCTCATTTGGCTATCTGGGTGTATTTAGATTAATCCAAAACATTTGTATGTCAATCCTTTTCTGTAATAATATTAATTTTTTTTTTATAAAATAAATTAACTCCTGGATAAGTGAATAAAATATATGTTAATGTACAGTGCAGGCAAAAAGTTTGAAAACGCTTGTAATTTTAAATACAATTCGAAAGACTCACGAGATTTATAAATCGATAAAAGAAGCAATGCGAGTCAAACGCTGTTGTTGGTGCGTGTCCGTAATTATTGAACAACTTCCACTAAACTTTCGTACGTTTCGACCCGAGGGGTCATCTTTAGCGAATTTACAATCAACAAGCTCTCCCTCGCGTCACATACCGTAGTCAGATCATGTATATCTGTACACCCACGGTAATTGATTCTGTTCCTCGGAAAATTTTCCAAACTGAGAAGTCAATATCTTTCTACATACTCGCAGTTCATGATTAATGTAACGACCAATAAGCTTAATCTTTACATTAATCATGAACTGCGAGTATGTAAAAGATGGTGATTTCTCAGTTTGGAAAATTTTCCGAGGGACAGAATCAATTACCGTGAGTGTACATACTTATTCGTCCGTCACTATCGGGTGGTAATCCGAGTGAAAATTTCTTGATCTTCTAAGATATAACAACAAACGTCAATATACTTTCACTGCAATAGATTAGCATTCGGCTCTGGTTTTTACTCATTAAGCGAGGCAAGGATTCATAAAAAGCACACAAGATTACTTAATAAAATATACTCAATAAAATATAGGATTATAAACATTGTCAATCAAGAAACGCGGTCGCGACACGCGCCAAGTCTACGCTTTAGGGAGTCGTAATATAGTCACATTAACAATAGCACAATAATTACACAGGGCTCCGTTTTTAGATTTCTTTTCTGTTGTTTGAATAAAATTTATCATTTCCTATGTATTTTTGCGCGTTGAACACGAATTCGGCAAGCAAATTGCTCCATCACGTCAGATTTTTTAGAAAAGTGTGGTTAAAGGTGTCAAAAACGACGTTTCTTGATATATTCGTGATTTTTTTGCTAACAAAGTAAATTTTTTTTTCTACTTCTGCTTACGCCATCTGGAACACGAAGCTAGGTCCATCTCACCCTCCCCTTGCCTCGCGTGCAAAACGAGGTTTACTGATGTACCGTTCGCGAACCCATTGGAACAGTATACGCGGTCTGCAAATCTACTGTTTGACATTATTGACCGAGCGAAGTTTATGTTTACCTTACTGAGATGTACTGTTTCAGTATAGCATGAGCCAGCAAATGGATATATTGTTATACANCCAGCAAAAGGATATATTGTTATACGGATATCATTGAAGTAGTAAAAATGAAATTGTACGAGTTTCTCGCTCTAACAACAAATTATGATGAATTAATAAAGTACTTGTGCGCGAAAAATGTTATTCGTAAAAAAATTAAGTGTCCGCGTTGTAAAAATATTGTAGAACTAATTAGTGGACAATTGCTTTTCCATTGTGCACAACATTATTATAAAGATAAATAAATAAAGTAAAAATATGAAAAAATACTATTATTTTTATTATTTTGTTATTATACTATTTATTATTGGGGCGAAACGAGGTCTACAGATGTATTGTTCCACATAAGTTTGCGATAATGGTATAACTTCGGAAAAGCTGCTCTCCACACACACGCACGCACGCACGCACGCACACACACACACACACACACACACACAAACGAGAGGGGTGCAATGTTGCAGTATTTGGTCACGTCGTTAAGCGGCGATGCAGCCAAGGTAATTGAATCTATCGAGTTAACCGAGGCAAATTACCCAATTTCGTGGAGATTGCTGAAAAAAAAACGGTTCGACGATCCAAGAACCATCAATAAGAAGCACATTCAGTACCTATTTACGATGCGAAATTGAAAGTGTAGTGAATCAAGCGATATTTTCATACGGTCAAAGCATTCAAACGTGCGTGTCAATATTCGTTGTTTCATTGTACCGAAAATTACAAAAATGTTACTATGTGTCGAAATAGAACAGAACGCGTTTAAAATTCCGCCGAATATTAAGCTCGCGGATCAAAAATTTTACAAGCGAGGTCCAATTGACATTTTAATCGGGGCGGAATTCTGTTGGCTAGAGTCGGGAAGAATTGATCTCGGAACTAATTGTTCGATATTACAAAACACGAAACTCAGTTGGGTGGATGCCGGATCATTTTCGAGTGCTAGTACCGCGATTCCGTCCAACCATTGCAACGTCATAACTGCGTTGGCATGTCCATTGGAACAGGGCGAGACGTTTAATAAGAGTTTGCACAGATTTTGAGAGCTAGAAAATTATTGAGCGGACGTGAGTCAGCCTCGATCGGAGTAGGCACGCAAGAGCAAGGAATTCTTTCTTTGAAAGAACAATCACACGTGAAGGGAACGGTTGATTTATGGTGCGACTTCCGTTTCGTGAGGATTCGAGGATGTTAGGCGAGTCGCAAGATATCGCAAGCAAATGTTTAGCGCAACTAGAACGACGTTTTCGAGGGAACCAGACGTTACATGAGAGATGTGTAGCAATTATGCGCGCTATCTTGAGATAGGACTATGTCGCTAGTAAACAAATGGAGTCAATCGTGTGAGCGTCCGGTGGTCTATTTACCACACCATAGATTAATAAAAGAGTCGAGCACTACGAAGCTTCGTGTAGTTTTTGACACGTCAAGTAAAACTAGCTCGGGTAAATCGCTCAATGCTACTGAATATTTGGAATACTCTTGTTGGAAAGTGTCATCGACTGAAACGTTTCTGAAAAACGCTTCCACTCCTCCGTTCGTCCGTCGAACCTCGGATTTGTTATGCGTCGGGACTACGGACCAGAGCAATTTATTCTCGGAGACATTCGACAAATGCATAGACAGGTGCTTATTCATCCGGATGATCGGGATTGTCAGAGATTTTTGTTGGACGAGCCTGTTCAGGAGTTTCGTCTGAATACTGTCACGTATGGCGAGGTGAGTTCGGCATATTTAGATACCAAATGTAATCGAAGGCTAACGGAGGAGGCTCAGACGGACTTCCCGCTCGCGTCGAAAATATTACTCGATCAAACGTATGTAGACAACATTCTAGCAGATGCAAACAACATCGAAGATGCAACGAGGTTCCAATGCTCCATCCTGCGCGGTCGTCGCCAGCAAGGCATGTTCGACGATTCAGGAATTAATTGACAAGGGCAGCTCACAACGATATTGCAACGTGGAAGATTCGAAGCGCACAAATGATGCTCCAATCGTGGAGAAGCTTTGGAGAAGGTGCAATCGCGTTTAAGAGAGGATACATCCAACTTACACATCCACGCAAACGATACTATTAATTGGCTTGAGTGGAACCCCAACTACGATCAATTTCAATTTTCTGTATGCAAAACGGAAGCGGCTACCAAGCGTACAATTCTTTCGGAAATAAGCAAGTTTTTCGACCCGCTGGGTTTCATAGGCCTATTCATTACGACAGCGAAGCTCATCATGCAAAAAACTTGGCGAGCGAAATGCGATTGGGACGAGCTTCTGTCATTGCCGATCGTAGACAAGTGGGAAACCTTTCGACAAGAACTGAGTGTAGTTGAAACAATTTACATTCCCAGACGAATATTTCCGAGCGATACTACAACTAAGGTATATTTACAAGGATTTTGCAATGCTTCTGAGAAGGCATACGTGGCGTGCATATATGTTCAGACTGTCGACGGCAATGGTGTGTTCCAAGTTACGGGTAGCGCCAATTAAGCCAGTGTCCATACCTCGTTTGAAATTGTGCAGTGCAGTCATGTTCGCACACTTGATCACCAGCGTTCAACGAATCATGAGAGTGCACATTGATGGCACGTTTGCATGGACGAATTCGAGAGTAGCATTGTGTTGGATTCAAGGAGACATCTCTCGATGGAAATTCGTGGCAAATCGTGTGGCGGAGATCGTTGAACTGTTGCCAACTGTACATTGGCGTCATGTTAAGGGAACCTATAAACCTGCGGACGTTATATCTCGAGGTACAACTTTACGTCAACTCATGGAGCTCGAATTTTGGTGGTCGGGCCCGTCCTGGTTGCAATTAGAACCGTCATCAATGCGTGAGGACGTTCAAAGGTTCGAAGCATTGGATGAAGTCGCCAGAGAAATTCGAGGGAAGGAGAGAAGTGCTCCATCCTGCTCGGTCGTCGCTAGCAAGGCATGTTCGACGATTCAGGAATTAATTGATAAGGTGTCGACGCTAACGCGAATCAAACGAGTATGGCCTACGATACATATGAAACCTTCAGAGGACTTCTAACGAGCGAAGTCTTGCTAGGTTAATAATAGTGGAGATGCGAGAGGCACATGTTCGTATTGTTCGACATGTGCAAACGACAGAGTTTGCAGACAATATTGCAAATATTCAGAGAAACCGTGGATTAAAATTGACGAGTAAAATCTTGCAATTACACCCATTTCTGGATGATCGAGGCGTGCTCATGATGGGCGGTCAACTATAAAATTCATGGGGTTTCGAAAGAAAACATCCCATAATTTTGCCAGTCGAAACGAGATTCACAAAATTATTATTCGAGAGAGAGCATCACAGGCTTTTACATGCTGGTCCATTGCTTCTGTTGTCATCTATAAGAAAGAAGTACTAGTCTATTAAAAGCCGCAATATGGACAGAAAAATTTGCCGAATGCACTAGGACCAATCCGCAAGGATTGTCTCAATTAATGGGACCATTGCCACACGATAGTGTGTCCCAGCCGAGCCTTTGCAGTCACCGACCTAGACTTCGCCGGTCCTATTACTACTCTCGTCAACAGGGGCAGAGGTCGCAAAACCAACAAATCATACATCGCGCTTTTTATATGTTTCGCCACAAGGGCCATTCATTTGGAGGTTATCAGCGAGCTCACGTCGGCGGCGTTACTCGCAACGCTTCGTCGCTTTATCAGTCGAAGAGGGTGGTCCACGCACGTGGTATAGTGACAACGCGACAAACTTCATCGGCGCCAATCGAGAATTCAAGGAAATCTATCAATTTGCTCGAGATCAAGTCAATGGAACCATCGGAGAAGCATTTTCGAAAGATGGAATTGAGTGGAAATTTATTCTACCACACTCACCTCACATGGGAGGACTTTGGGAAGCGGGCATAAGGTTCTGCAAGTACCATTTAAGAAGAGTAATGGAAAGCGTACTATTTACATTCGAGGAATTGTCCACAGTCCTCATACAAGTCGAATCCTGTCTCAATTCGAGACTACTGTCATCGCTTTCTACAGATCCAGTTGATCTGCAGTCTCTAACTCCAGCGCATTTTCTGGTTGGGATACCAATGACCAGCATACCTGATGCGGACGCAATCGACATTCAGATGAATCGATCATTGGCTCATACAACGAGTGCTTCAAGATTTCTTGTAACGATGGGCGGCCGAATACATCACTTGTCTGCAAGGTTAAACAAGGTGGAACAACCTAATCTTCAGATTGGTGATTTGATATTTTTACGAGAAGAATATTTTCCACTATTGAAGTGGGATTTAGATCGAATCATAGATTTGCATCCGGGAAACGACGGGTTAGTCCGAATAGTCTCTATGCGAACCGAGAGCGATCAGCTTAAGCAAGCGATCACAAAACTGTGCAAGCTCCCGGTGACACCGAATGAAGGGAAAATTAGCGTGCCTAATTTGGGGGGAATGTTGGAGACAAGTGTTAAAGATGCGAACGATTCTATGGATTTGCGCGGCGATTCACGATTACCGATAGCGCTACCGGTAACTAACGTGCGAGCGTCCCCCGTTGGGCCTTACCTAGGTTAAGAGGATGTAAGAAGCATATAGCACGTGCGACGAGTCGCATGAATCTTTGTACGAAATATATTGTTTTGCAATTAGTTTGAAATGATTCAATTTCAACTCAAACACTGTCATCATGTTACGTCCGGGCTCGAATTAGTGCGAAGCCTGTATCCGTAATTTTCAATTTGCATGAGGAATAGGAGATAAGCAAGGCTCGATAAATTATAAGAAGAAGTTTGTTAAGAATTACTGGTTTATTGGCGTTAAACATTATTGATATATTTATATTTAATACAGCGTGAACGATTAATTTGTGAGAGAGTGTAGTTTGAGCGTAGCGTACGTTTAATTGCAAGAGAATTTCGGAGACTTTTCTTTATAAATCGCTGAGAGATTGATTGTAATATTTTGAAAGGTTTTTTACCCTGTGCCACGTTCCTTCAATGAACTCGGAGATTAAAAGTGGAGGAGTAATTTTCGAGGCTAGCAAGTATTTTATTTCTGCGTAAAAGGTTAGAAGCGACAGAAAGTAATACGGTTAGTTGAAAGATAGAGCAGCAAATATTTGATTAATTAAAGAAGTTAATTATTAGAGATTAGGTCTAAATATTAATATCGAGAAAACAAAATTTACAGTCTTTAGTCGGCAAGAATATAATGTCATCTGCCTACAACTCGATAATAAACAGTTTGAACAGGTAAACGTGTTCAAATATCTTGGGTGTCTCATTACTAAGGACTTGGATCCCGATCGCGAAATTAAATGCCGAATAGAGCACGCACGTACTTCGAATGAGAACATTGCTCTGCGACTCAACCTTAAGCTCCGACAAAGACTAATAAAAAGCTACGTCTGGTCCACCCTTCTACATGGGATGGAGGCATGGTCACTGAAGATAGGCACGATGAACCGGTTGGAGGCATTCGAATTATGGATACATAGACGCATGCTTAAAATCTCTTGGGTCGACCGAGTGACGAATAATGAGGTCCTGCGAAGAGCCAATACCAAGCGTGAGCTTTTAAACACTGTTAAAAGTAGGAAAATAGCGTACCTCGGTAATACATTGAGAGGGAACAGGTTCTGCTTCTGCAATTAATTCTCAAAGGCAGAATTAAGAGTCACTGAGGAATTGGAAGGAAGCTCTCCTGGCTTCGTAATATAAGAAACTGAACTGGCATTCGGAACGCGGGGGATCTATTCCGAATCGCGGAAGATAGAGAGGAGCTTGCCAAAGTGATCGCCAACGTCTGGGGAACCAGGCAGGGCATATAAAGAAGAAGAAGAATTATTAGAGAAGCTAAAGCGAAACGAAAGTTGGTTTGAAAGTGAGAGAAATGAATTTCGTTAATGACGCCAATGCCATGGTGACTTGAGGAATGAAAGTGTATATATTTGGAAAATCGGAGATGGAATCACCTGGCGCACGGCTCCGAACACTGGAGTCGTCGCCGTCGGCGCGCACGCAAGGAGACCTGGAGTGGAAGAGTCGCCTGACGCTCGGCTCCGGGTATCGGAGTCGTCATCGTCGGCATGCACTTCTAGGAGAAGGGTAGAGAGGAACGATAGCTAAGGCATTGGCGAATAATCGCGAAAAAGAGATAGCTTAATAACCATCTATCTACTTGTATTGAAGAGATTGGTTACTAAGTTGCCGCCTGAGTCATTCATGGGCGCGCTCTAAGGGGATAATGATCGCTAAGCACTCCGGTGTCGCTCCTTATATATAGGCCCAACTTATGGGCACAGGAAACTGAGGGACAAATTTTCCTACGTCGCGGAAATTTTCGAGCTATGGTTTTTCTAGTTGTCTTTACCCATAAAATTCCTCACAGTACCGCGCGAATCGCCTCGGCTCGCCTCGCAATCGTAGGCGCCTCGCACGGGGCAGCAGCCACAGGACAGTGCGAGTCGCGCGAGCCACAACAGTTCCCTTATTTTAATCGTCGCATGCTTTTAGAACCTATACTCTATTTAAAAGGGATCTCAGAATTTCGTGTACGGCGCGATAGCTGTCAGTTACACGAGATCATCATGCGATCCGTATTTATTAAATGGTGAAAAGGAAGATACAAGAATTTATTATAGTGTTTTCTTTATAATTTAGAGGTGTATGGTTTCCTTATTTCAATTGCTTTTATTTCTGACGGTATTATTAAAGTTACGTTTGATATTCAACTTGATTATCTAATTTTTATATTAATGTATACTTATTCTTCTGTAAAAATGTTATGGAACTTAATGCAGCTTTTAATAATAATCGGTAGGCGCAAAAAAAATTTGAGCGGCGGACGTAACACCCTGAATTTACACAAATTTTTTCAAAATTTTATTAAAAACTTTCGACCAAAAAAAAATTTCTTTTAAAAATTTTGAAAATTTGCGTATTCAGGGCTTTATAACAAATACTTTTTCTCTTTGCTTTTTTCCCCTAAACCTTTTAGTTTCAAAGTTAAAAAACATTTTATAAAAATAAGTTTTTACACAAAAAATTAGATATTATTGCTAAAAAATTATCGTATCAATTTTTTCCAAAAAGCATTTTTTATAGCTCAGAAAACCCGTACGGAAAGGAACTATTAAGAACTCATGTCTAATAGTTACTATTCAATTTCTATAGTAACTATTGACAACTACATGCTTGAATAGTAATGTCCCATAATACTATAAGTACAATGTGGTGCAATAATTCGAAGGCCATAGATGACTTACCGATGCCACATTCTAGCATTTACTCAGTACTCGACTAG
The DNA here is from genome assembly GCA_003595255.1 of Solenopsis fugax. Lineage (NCBI taxonomy): Eukaryota > Metazoa > Arthropoda > Insecta > Hymenoptera > Formicidae > Solenopsis > Solenopsis fugax. The sequence goes on along the minus strand of QKQZ01025118.1, from coordinate 2,332 downwards.
CGTCGGTAAGTATCTACTATGGCTTTCGAATTATTGCACCGCACTGTACATGATTATGATTATTGGCGAATAGTTCTAAATCGTAACTATTCGTTCTGAATAATAATTGAATAGTAAACTATTCATGTTTCTAATAGTAATGAATAGCAATGTCCCATACTATACATGACATTTCAATAGTTCCTTTTCGGGAGCTTACTTTAAAATACTTTTATATTAATTTTGTACAATAATGTTTTGTCAAACTGCAGCGCTTCAAAATAAAACAAAAATATTGCAAAGAATATTAATCTTCAATTGTACGTAATTTAGAAACAAAATTTAAATACAGATTTAAAGCTTTACCTTTTCTTTTTAAAATGCGTGATTGAAAACTTATCTACGATTTTTTTTCATCGAGATATTTAACTTTTCGTGAGATGCGAGAAAAGTGCAAGCGTTTCTAAACTTTTGACCGGCACTGTAGGTAATAATAATTTTTTTACTGATATTTTACAGCAATATCGCTTTTATGAAAGAATCTGAAATAAAATGTTCTATTTTCAAAAATATAAAATTATTAGGTATACGACTTAATTCTTGGCCTGTATATTTAATAGCGCGACTACAGCACTTATTCAAATTTAAATTTTTCTACCATATGGTCGTCTTAAAACGTCACCCTTCAGTTTTAAAACGAGATATAATTGTTGACAGTGCTGCTGATATAATCTCAAAGTCTCGAAACAGTAATGAAAACAATATTAAAATCAGCATCTAAGCCACTGCCTCCTTTTCGCATTTCAACTAAAGAAAAATGTCGGCGAGGCTAAAGAAATGATTTGTTCGGTTTAAGGAAAAATGCTGTTTTATAGTACATGTAAGAAGTTGTTTCAAAAGTTTCGGGATAACAATTTCAATCTCCAAGATGAAGAACGCCTTGGACAACCAAAAAAATTAAAACGAAGAATTGGAACAGCTTTTAGAAGAAAATTCTTGTCAGATTCAATCAGAGCTTACAAATGCACTTGCAGTAATCCAATAAGCCATTTTAAATTGTCTATATAAGCTTGGTAGGATTAAAAAGCGAGCCGTTGGGTTTCGCGCTTAGTCCTGAAAACAAAGAGAAATGCTTCGATACGCCTATATCCCTGTTATCGAGTTTCAAGAAGAAGGACTTTTGCACAAGATAATGACTGATAAAAAAATGGATACTATATGACAATCCGAAGAGGCGAGAATCGTGGATTCATTCGGTCTATCTGGACCAGTACCGAACATTCATGCAAAAAAGTGTTGCTGTGTATTTGATGGGATTAGAAGAACGTTATTTACTATGAGTGCTCAAACTCAGTGAAACTGTTACTTCTGAGCGTTACTAGCAGCAGTTGATTAGATTGAGTGACGCATTTGAGGAAAAAAAATCATTTACTGGTACTAGAAGAAAGAAGGTGATTTTGCTTCACGACAATGCGTGATCGCACACGGCGAAAATAATTTTGGAACTCATCTTCGACATGGGCTAAAAATTCTCCCTCACGACGTATTCTCCACACTTTGCCTCTTCGGATTACCATCTTTTCCGATCCACGTAACATCATCTACCCAGATAGCCAAACCTGACGGGAGAATGAATTGAAAATTTATGATACACATTATGCTGGCAAAAATCAAGCAGCAGCCAAGCATGATTTATTGTTTCAGTTTACTACGTTAACTTACGTTAGCAGAAAAGCAACAAAATCCGAGCAGAGACTGCGTCATAACATGTTTTAAAAAATGCAGCAAAAAATGTAGCAAAACTTATCGACATAAAGAAAACAGAAATCAAGCATTGTGTGTTGGCACATTAAAACAACAAAAATAAGCAAAACTTATACATCCTAAATAATATCGTAATTAGTAGACAAAATGTAGTTAAAAATCTATCATAATAGCTGTCACATTATGAGAACAGAAACGTGGCAAAGATGCAGCACAATCTGTCATATTAAGTACTGACAGCAAAAATACAGCAAAAATTGAGCACGGCGTGCCGTCATGACGTGACGGCAAACACGCGGCAGGTATGGAACGCGATCAGCTATTGATGGCAAAACCGCAGCAGAAATCGAACACAGTGTGCCGTCATGACATGACAGTTAAAACGCAGCAGATATAGAATACGATTTGATTAATCAGTTATAGACGGCAAAATCGCATTAGATATCGAACACAAGTTGTCGTCAAAAGTAATTGCAAAAATGAAGCAAAAATTGAGCAAGAAATGAATTATTAATAATTTTTAATTAAATTTTATTTAAAATTTAGCCTTAATTAGGAATTAGGGAAATAAATATAAACGTTTCATATG
>QKQZ01025116.1:0-19345 GCA_003595255.1 Solenopsis fugax | reverse complement strand
TATTTTTAATGTAATAAAAATGTAAATATTATTTTTGAAATGCTTTAAATTTATTAAGAAATAAAGTTTTATATAATATATGATATTGTTTTTTATTATATATAAAATAACAATTTGAAGTTCATACTGAGATAATATTTCTCAATTTTTCTCTTTGAAAAATTCAAAATAAATTTTTGAATTAAAAAAGACAGAGAAAGCATTAAGGTAAATGTTATTTGCTGTTTTACTACTATATCTAATCCATTATTGGGCACCAATAATCCACCATATGATTATTGGTGTCATCCCACAGTTCAATTATACAAAACATATTTAGTTGTATCAAACTGTTGTACTGGTACTATCATAAGCTCAAGTAAAATGAGTCACAATAATGTCAAAATGACATAATATTTTGGAACTATTTTGACATCATTTTGATGTAATAATGACTTTTTGTTCTGCTTTTAGGTTCGTTTTCAAATTTTTATTGCATATGCGAGATTTTAGAAACATTTCTGTAGCAACATTTCACATGACATTTTGCAGAATCCTTCCAGAATTGTTGCACATAAAATGTGAAAGGTTGAAGCCTTTCTAAAAACTTTCTTCAATAATTGGTGCTGTACGGGTATTTCGTATAAACAACAGTTTAGTTGTCTTAAATTAATTAACGGCGAGTTAGAACTAACATCAGGCTCAACAAGCATTGCGATTTGCTTCAAATATATAATAAAAATCTTGAGTCACTTCAAATATTATCTGTGATTATAATCTTAAATATTTCAAAAATCTTGAACGTTTTAAAAAAAATTTTTTTTTTTCATAACATTTCAAAGTCTATAATAATTTGTCTATTCGTTTTTTTACATAGATATAGAAATTTCAATGAGAATGTGAAGTGTTTCAATTATTTGGAAGATAAACTCTGAAAGATAGGTAGAAAGTAAGATTTTTGAGGCACTAAAAATTTTGAAAAAGGTTTCGCATAAGCAATTTAAATCTTTATACGATGAAATTGTTACTAAATTTTGAATATACAGAAAAACGCCCATCACTATCTAAAACACGTGGTCTAGAGATCTTCCGCCTTCTGTCATACAAAGTGTACGGACGTGTGTACATGCATGGTAAAACGGGCTAGGCGAGATAGATCGCGCGCGCAGTACTTCGATGCATTCCACGCACTTTCAATACATTTCTCAGGGTTCTTATGCATGCGTGTATTTGCTATTCCGAAGGTGACAGGGGTCGCACGCGTGCGCTGCATATCGCACGGCCGAAAGACGTCCCTTCACGAGATGGTTGCTGGTTGATATTCTCGCTTGGGGCGTACGAACTTTACAAACTCGACGAAATATTCAGATTGGACGTCACTGACAATGAGATACTTTCAAATCGTTTCGCCCCGTACGGAAATATTAAACCAGATCAATACACGTTAATAAAAGCGAGTAGTGTTTTTAATTTGTTTTACGCGACTTCGATATTTTTTATATTTGGATTATTAATAAAATTGGCTGTGTTTATCAGAAAAAACGGCTTTGAAACTATTGCAAGATTTTTTAATAAGATTGATTCTTGCTTTTAGTTTCTGACTGGATCTAAATATATAAATCAATCATATTAAATCTTACAACAGTTATAAAATTGCTTTTTACAATAATTGAACGCAATTATTGCTCTATAGTTACATTGCTGTTACTACGTGTGCAAGTATTCTTTTTTTATGAGAAAAAGTGAATTACGTGTTGTGTGTGTGTGTGTGTGTATGCAATTATGTATACACACACACACACACATATTAAATCACGATAGAAATTGATGAACGATTCAATCACGATTGTTAATAGTATTTTTGTGTTAGCGATTTACGATGTTTTTCCTTTCTTTAGAACGAGAAGTTGGAAGTAAAACAGAAATGGGCTTCGCGGCTTCTTGGAAAGTTACGGAAGGATATTACTCAAGAATATCGAGAAGACTTTGTGTTAAGTATCACAGGAAAAAGGCCAGCAATGTGTGTTCTGAGCAATCCTGATCAAAAGGGCAAAATGCGTCGAATCGATTGTCTTCGTCAAGCGGATAAGGTAAGTTGATGAATTGAATTTATGTATGCTTCCGTCATCCTCATCTGTATTTTATCAAACAAATTTTTTTTTATTAAAGAAAGATGAATGAAATAACACCAATATTTAATATTTTAATAGAATTTCACAATGCAAACTCCGATCATAATGAATGTTTGATATCTCTATGATAGGTATGGAGATTGGACCTAGTTATGGTGATCCTTTTCAAGGCAATTCCATTGGAATCGACGGATGGCGAACGACTTGAGAAAACTGCGGAATGCGCGCAGCCAGGACTTTGCGTCAATCCTTATCACATCAATGTTTCCGTCCGGGAACTGGACCTCTATCTCGCCAATTTTATCACGAGTCACGGTAAGAGAGATTACATTACAATCGATAACCGTCGCGATCGATCTAAAGAACATTCGAAAGTTGATTTGCTTGAGAATTTTGGTTGGATATAATGTCGGGTACGATTTGAGAAAGCGAAAATACAATACTAACACTTATATATATTAATTACATTGCAAATATTTACTTATTGTGTTTATACATATACAATAAACGTATTATATCGTTTTTCAATGATTCCGTGCGAGCGTCTTCTTTAATCGAACGTGCTATTTAACCGGAGCAAAGCTCAACACTGAGAGAAAATTTGGTATTTGTGAGTCTAATTAAATGTTAAAATAATTATAATTAGATACTCTATTTTTATAGTTATTACTGCAATGTTAGTAATAATAATATACAATGTGTTGCACTAATTGTAAGAAAAAAAATTGGTAACATAATTTTTAAATATAATAAAATTAGTACCGACATTAACTTTATAATTATGTTCAGTGCCAACTATATTTAAATTGTAGCAACCATTTCTTTCTCAAAATATAATACAAATACTTTATTTAATTTAAAGATTAAATTAGGTTATATTAACTTAATACATATCATAATGCTGTGTTTTTTATTCTATTTTACATTGTTTTTCTATCTTATCTTCTGTATCTTATTAATAATTGTACCGGTTTGCGCTGCACCTCTATTTCATGTTTAAAGCAGCATTATAAATAAGGAAAAGAAGAATATAGATAAAACAGTTTTAGGACACCTACAAACATGTAAAATGATCTAATATTATTAATAATATATTCACTATTGTTTAAACTGTCCAATTTGCAAAAGGAAATTGTGCAAACTTGATTCTCGCTTTTAAAAAAAAGTTTTTTTGCAAATTTTATATAGATAAAAGCTAAAGATAAGTACATAAATTATGGATTTTTACTTCATAATTATGAGTAGATTATAGATTAATTAGATAGATCATATTTTTATCAGTATTAATAAAGCAATGTTTAGTATCCATAACACTTCAAGAGACCTATATCGGTATTTTTCTGTAATTAGCTCTCATTTTATATTTAGCTGTAGCTTCGACTGAATTTTCGTCAACTTTCGATGTACATAGAAAAAAAAAATATATATACCGTAGCGATAATATTGCTAATGTAGACTCAGAGCCGTAAACAAGTTGTATACCGCACAAAGAAGCATTACCAAGGGAAACGTCAAATTAAGTTTTACAAATTTTAATTCTCCGTTCCTAACATCAATTGTGTGTACTTGCTTTTACCAGATTTAATTTTTTTCTAAAACAAGTACTCTATATTAATTTAAAGAAATCTTGTTACAAAATATGAAAACATTGATTAAATAATTTATTTTCCAAAGTTACTAAAATCTTTCAGTATCTACAGAACCATATCGAGCATCAGGAACAAAAATGAAAAATTGCTCTCTCTAAAAATGTATTAAAAAAATCATTAAAAAAATGTTTTAATTATAGAAGATTGGCAAATAAAAATATTAAGGGAAGAGGAGCGGTAAAGTTCTTTCTGTATAAAACCGTTAAAGCGCTAAAGCGTCTTATATTATGTCAGCGATGGTCCTGAATATAATATTCATCGTTAAAATTTTTTTCAGTCTTTTAACATCTGTGACACACAACAGTTAATCCGAATATAATTTATTTAGTGAATAAATGTTACGAGCAGAAAGGTGTCAAGATATAAAATATTAAAAAGAAATATCCGTGCGATTTCCTTGTTGCGAAAAGGGATTTTTCTTCTGGTCTCTCTATCAGGTGTATCAAAAATCTGTGATACAATATTCGTATATGTAATATCCGTGGGTCAGTATCTACGCATGTTCCCATAATTATTATTGCGTGTTTGTATGCGTGTCTTTTGTCTTATGTGTTTGCGCATCGACGCGAGCAGTGTGCCGAATGAACATGTAGAGAAAATGTGCACGCAAGCGCGTGACCATGCTTGCCGCTATATGCTCGCTCTATAAATAAATAGGCAATGGACATCTTTAGCGAGAGCTCACACAGCTTCGCTTATACGTTGATTTTCTTTCATGCTACTGAAAATATCTGAATATTTTTGCACTTTTGAAGATTCGTTGTGTGCCATTCCAATTGATTTTCAAATGTCAAAGCAATACCCTCCACTTCACAAAATTTGTTTCAAAAAATATATACGGCATAGATAGCTATAAATTTCGAATAAAGATTGAATTTTATTTAGATCTTTATTCTCTAAGGAATAAGGAATAAAGCGATGGTCTATGATTTTCTTATGATTTCAGTTTACGATCTAGATACGAAATTTCGTTTTCTTGCGACAGATAACTTCAATAAAGATCTCAAAAATTTATCTTGTATCATTTTATCTTAAATGTACTTAATAAATGTAAAACATTTACTTCCATAAGTGCATTCAAAATAATATAGCAAATTTTATAATTCTTTAAATATGTTTGCAATAGATATGAGACGAGAGCATACATAAAAACATTCTTTGTAGACAATTAGTTTGTTGCAATTAGTCTAACTTTTTTTTACACTTTTATTTATCTTTAGTAGTATTTACAATAAAACTTGAGTTTTCATCGATATAGCTCTTTACCCCTCTTGATCTTTGAGAAATCGCTGTACATTCCGGACCCTCGAGTATTTCGGTGATACGTTGCGTAATGAGATTTGCGTATAGCGCGATGCCGTGCAACAGTGAAAACGGTGCTTTTCCAAAGGAAAAATTTTATGTAACTTTTTTTTCTTTTAATATTTTAATATTTTGATGTTATAAGGCCGTCGAGGGTGATAAAATATTTGAATATTCTAATAAAAATGAAAAAATGAAAAAACGAAGTGTGCTATTACTTATGCTCATAAATAAATTAGTTTTTATTAATTGGGCGCGTTTGTCATTTTTCTGTTATAGAGGTACTAAATGGCATCTGCAACGCTAGCAAGGAGGAAGATAGGCGTCGAAAAGGTACCCGCATAATTTCGCAGTTTACATTTGCGTAATTATATTTATTTTACTTGTCTCAAGGGAAGCATTTACACTTGCTTTTGCACTTTTGATTGCTCACATAAATAACGATCGTTTCTCATGAAATTTTTATACGCACCTTCGACATATATCTAAATTCGTATGTACTGGGTCTTAGAGAATCTGAGCGGATATTAAATATTGTTCGCTGGGTTTTGTTCCCAGGTACAGGATACCATGAACTATATAATGGTGTTGTCTGCAATGATACGATCCTTGCGACAGGTGTCTTCAGCTCCAAAGAGCTTTGGATGCTTTCAAAAGGTACGACGCTACATTTCTCACAGATTCGAGTTCTGATAATCGCACATCAACTTGATTTAGTCTTACGCGGTTTACACGTAATGTACGATTATTGCTCGATAAAGTTTGCACATAGATAGTTTTGTACTACTGGATTAACATTTACTTGAAATATCTTACATACGCGGCGATTCCTCTGTTTCGGATGCTTTCGAAAGGTGACGAACAGCTTAATGCGAAAAACCTTTTGAAAGCATCCTGATAGTTACAAACATTAATATTTTTTTGAAAAAAAATGTAAAAATTGTTATTTTTCTATAAGAGGAATATAATATCTCGAGGTAAGTCACTACAATGAAAAGCTTTGAACGTTACGACGGGTCGTTACCCCTTTGGAAAGGTTATACGCGAGCTCTCGGCGTGGATTCATCATTGGCAATCTCAATAATAACAAACGGGTCTGAATGGCAATACGCCATTCGTTGGAAATCGGGGATGGTTCAAGCAAAAACTACCGCGCTTCTCTTGAATAACTTGATTAAATTTTATATCTAGTAATTCTTTTAGACTTGAGCGCGTGTTAGATCAAGGATATCATTTCCCAACTATAATATCGATTATTATTCGCACGTCTTTATTTCGTAGTAGTATTTTTAATACTATGCATTTATTACGTGTATTATATATAGTTCTATAACTGAGAGAGAATTGTAACCTAACCTAACAATTTTTGCGAATATTTCTTGGAATATTTAATTTTACGCGCTTATTGAAAATATCAGAAAAATGATTAGATTTTTCTCCTCCTCCTCCTCCTCCTCCTCCTTCTCTTCCTTCTCTTCCTTCTACTCTTCCGTTTCTCTCTCTCTTTCTTTATCTCTTTCTCTTGTTGTTTCCTTGTTTTTTGCGCGGAAGCATTCGTTTTCGCGTGATCGTGATCGCGGAGTGCAAAGAAAACGCATGACACACGTACGAGTGTGCTAGGAACCGTAGCTTCTAATGTGTGTCTGGTTTCAGCGTCCATACTGCATGACCTCAGCGACATGCAGCCTCAAATAAACGCGATCAAAATAGAGCACCCGCCGTACTACTGCAGCAGCTACACCCCACCATCCGCAGCTACGACCGCGGATCACGTTCAGCCAGCGGCTAGCTTCAGTGAGTTTCAAAATCTGCCTTTGCCCTTATTTTTAGTAGACAGAGTCGGGGTCGAGCGGTAGTCGCGGCGTAACACGCTTTCGTCCGTGTCCGAGGCTCGCTAAACTAGTTCACGTCGTATAAGCAGAAAGAATTTGAGGCAAGGAGGGGAGGAGGGATGGGCGCGGAAATTATTTGTTCGCATATATGTAGAAGTTTCTCCATTACGTCGATATTGTCGATTTCGTCTTAAAACGATGGGAATCTTTATTCTCGATGTTTTATCTGGTCTCAGTCATGATGTAAGAAAACAGGTGTAACATTATGCATGATGATAGTAGCCATTATTGAAACAGCCAATCAAAGGGTCCAAATGCATCTGCGGAATTCAAATACATAGTTCGTGTCTTATTTTGTTTCTCTTTATAATATATAACAAATCGATAAAACAGAGTTATCAAGTTGGGAAAATTTTTTTCCCAAATTTGGGTTTTGTTTTTATTACAGAGAAATTTGGAGGCTAAAATGTATAGAAAAACTTTTAGTAGAAAAAAATAATAAAGATCTATTTTTATTCTCTCAAGAATCTCCATTAATAATAATAATTAACAAAAATCAAATTTGTGGAAAAAAACAGCAACTGTTGATAAAACTATATAAGTCATAAGTTTACTAAAAAATCTTGCGATGTATAATTTGCATCAAATCAATTTGTCATATTCGTAATTATATTGTTTTTCAATATCTGGACTCAAAACTAATTGGCGAACTATTGCTCATCCATGAGAATATTGCATCTGTTTCATTACATCATGATCTTAGCCATCTTTTAGATCGCAAACATCTGCAAATCGAAAGCTATATGTTATGATGATTCTATTATTATTTTGCTGCGATTATGAAGTTTCGTATCTTCGGATTATTTTCAGCGCTACCGCTTTCCCTCTTATAAATAATTCTTTATCAACATATTTATCCTGATATGAATGTTAGATTGTTGGTGAAAACGAAAGAAAAGGAAGTTGAAGTTACATGCGTGTTGTAAACTGTTTTGCATTATAATCGGTTATGTGTTGTTTCAGTTGTTTGCCAGTAATATATTCTCATTTTGTTTTTCGTAGACATTATTTTTTCCAGTCTTGTACTCATGAAGATGAAAATTATAGCAAGATGAAGAACACGTCAGTAAAAGTATATTTCAAACGTATATTTCAAGCTTGTAAGCTATTTTACTTGCATAATTTATTCCAGATAGCAAGCTGGCGTTATTTCGACGTCATTAGTTAGTTATTTTAGATAATTGACGTGTTACTTATTTAAGATATAATAATGACGTCACTTTTGATCAATTAGTGATGTCCTTTATTTATCCTTCTTACGACACATTTACAACGTCATACCTATTTTATTAATTATTATTAAATATTAACGTTAGACACTTAACCAACCAATGATGTTATTTGGACATTGCATGACATTACGTTTTTTATATTGTTTATTGAATTTTAAATAAATAAAAATTAATTCAGTTTTGAAAGAAACCGATTCTAATTGATGCTTTTATAACGACATTAAAACAAAAAAAGTTATAAAAGTAAATAATTTTATAATTAATTACACTGTGTAAAAATCAATAAGAACTTGTATTTATTTATAAAAAAATTATTGTAACTATATATAGGGTATATCCTAGACTTCGTGTGACACCTGTTAATAACAGACACCTGAGATCATTTCGAGATGAATTTCGAGACGAAAATTCTAGTATCAAAATGTCGAGGCTACAGTAATTTTTAAATGAGAAAGGTTTAAAGTTCGCAAATCAAATTGTTCCCAAATTCGCGCGCATAGGTATAACACATTGCATCGTGAACATAAACGTGTCTGCAAAATCAATATGAAAAATGTGAGTAACATATTTATGAATACCTTCACTGCTGTGCAATGTGCCATATTTCATCTATTTAACAACATCTATATTGAATTGATCTGTCATATATCTTATTAAAATTCATTGAACGTTTATGGCTTACTCAAAGTTTCAATTTCCGAGTAATGTTGATAATGAATGGCTGACTGCTTGGAAAACTCAAATAGCAAAGTGCCGTTTATCGATGATATAAAGCATCATTATTTCGTATTATTAACGGTATAATTTTTACTTACGACTGCTGTTAACCGAAGATGGTTGGCATATCGGAGAGAGTATGCATTTTATCAAGGTCAAAACTTTGTATTTTTAATTTTCACTACGACTACATAATTTTTTATTATCAACTTCCGCATATGAGCTTCTTATTAATCAAATTTGGTTTAAATCGTATAATTATCATTAATTGTTCTGTTAATAAAAGCGGATAAATAATATTAATTCGTCTATACATTCTCTCATTGACGCTGTCGAATGAGTTACGTAGCCAATTGATTAACCAATGATATGCATTGAAAGCATCAATATGGGGAGTTTTAATATATTCTGACATTGAAGACGTAAAAATGACGGTAAAGTCGCGTATTTTTGACGTCGAAATATAACATTGCGTACCTGTAATAAATGTTTATGATGTTTTTTTAAATATTATATTCATCATAAAAATGATTAATTCATGACGTCAAATAGATGACATCTTAATATCTGGGTTACTTCAATAAGTCATGAGAAACGATAATATCAGCGAATGTTGTTGAGACTTAAGGATAAGAGAAAGCAAGAGTGAGAATGGACAAGTAAGGACAATATTAGAGAGAACGATGTTAAAAAGAACAGTTAAAAGATAAAGATGAGTTACGTTGCAATAAGCGTTAATTCCACTCAGCAAAATAGAGAATGGTGTCAATTACCGAACAGATACACGAAATTTATAGTCGAAATAAAATGATCATTTTATTGAGCATATACGCAGAAAAATTTTAGCTATAAACATATTTGGATCATTGCCAACTACATTTCCGTGATATTTTTCTTTATTTTCTTTTTATCGGTTATGTTTTCTTTTATATTAACGATAGCGTGTGGAGCATGCAATCCATATATTATTCACAAATTAGTAATAATGTCATAAGTTAATAATAATGATTATTTTTATGATAGTAAAATACCATAAAAACGTTAAATGAAGCACTTGCAGTAGCATTGAAAAGAACAACACAGTCTGAACTTTATGTTTATGATCGTGTTTTGTTTTATTTTACAAAATGTTTCATTGTGAGATCTTTGCTATGTCATTTGGAAGTTGATCCATGTCGACCCACATATTATTTTGTGCGCAGGTCCACCACCAGTTCATCAATTAATAAGGAACGATAAGACTGAGAAGCCGCCAACAGTCACGGTTTCGAGCGCACCGACGTTTTCGTCGGTCCTCAGACCGGAAGACGGACACCGTGGTATAGAATCTCCGCATTCGCAAACGGGTATGTACTCGCCACACAATTTTCGCCGATTTTTGAACTTACAAATTATTTTTCTCTCAACGTTGCGAATCATTCAAATCTGGCTGCTATCCGGTGATTCAGAGGGATGGACAAGGCATCTGCAAATGTATATTCTAATACTATGAATAATTTACTATAATTCCTACTAAAATTAGGCGATAAACTTTTTCCAACAATACATTCTTTAAAGATCAAACTTTTTTTAAATAACAGATTTCTTAATATGGACTTTAAATGTTGGTGATATACGTATTAGCCACATCTTGAAATGTTACGCGCGCTTGTTAGAAATATGGAAATATAACTATTGTGAATTTTTGGACAATTTTTGTGATTTAATGAAACTGTTTTAATTTGATGAAACAGATTTGTCGTATTATGGAAATAGACCATAGATTGTACACAGCAGTTAGCAGTATATAAAACAAACGAAAATTTGAAATTATTGAATGTCGTCTAAAGAGTTTATGATATGTAAGCCTGCTTTATTAAGTCAATTGTATGATTATTCAATGGCGAGAAAAGTTGGAGGTTTATGTACATTTCAATCACTTTTGAATATTCCTTTGCATATAATAATTTATAAGGTAATTAACTTAAAAATTGTGATTGGAAATGAATAATATTCTTACATCATTTTTAAACAGCCACAACTAATGGAAATTACTTAAATCTATAAAAAATCTTCAATTTAAATGAAGATTGTATTAAGGGAAAGAGAGTTACTCTTTTCTAGTAGTATAGGATCAAAATTAGAATACATATCGAATAACATATATATTATATATATATTATATATACTATATATATTATATATATTGCGTTAATAAATAATATTTCTGTAGAAGTGTTTCTCTATAAACACTAGAGTTTCGTACAATTTCGATCACGATTTGAAACGAGAATTGAAGTGCGACATCAACTTTTTCTTGCACCATCAAATCGCAATGTTTTTTTTTTTATCAAGGTACAGTGTTATCCCGTAAGACATGACACGACTTTAGAATCCTTTCATTATTTTCTTCCTTTTCCCTTCTTCCTCTCTCTTCCTCCTTCCTACATGCAAGAATCGAAGATGCATGTTTGATGACCACTTTTAACTACCTAATACTTATAAATGCGTTTAACAGAACTTACCGCAATGATCATGCTTTCAGTATGCTTAAAGTTGAGTGTGGAGAATCAAATTAATATCTTGCCAGACACTAATTATCGCATGCATCTCAATTACAGAGAAATTATATTATTGAGAAGCGATAAGCGGTGGGTTACGTGCTATAATACTTTGTTAGTAAATGTATACAGGAGTATATCTGATAAAAAATTTGCCACGTTTTTCTCGAAAACGGTTAAAGATAGCGGAAACACCTATTTATTTAGCAAATAATGTTTTTAAAAATATTTTTGAAAAATTGTTTTAAAAATGTTAAAAATAATGGGTTAAGTGTTCTTTCTTTTTATAAAAAAAACGTTCACTTTTACATTTAAAAGAATATTTTTTTAATGTTTGGGAAACATTTATTTTAATATAAAACAATGTTTTTTAATATTAAATAAATTTTTAATAACAAACATTTTAAAGAAAAATTAATTATATTATTAAAATAAATTTTATTGATTAGTATCACATTCCAAAACACATATAATAATATTATAAACAAAAAGAAATTCTTCGGAATTTTTTTTCCGAGTTTTTCTCAGGAATTTCTTTCTTTTTGGAAGTTTCTAAGCGATCCATTCAAGTCAAGACAGCCAATTACCGTGCTTGATCTCTTGCGCGATTGGGAACTGATACTTTATGATGATTTATGAATACTTTATATATACCAGTGATAAATCAATTTAATAAATGTTATCAAAGATATAAGATATAAACATTTTGTTATAAATAAATATAAAAATATAATTTTTATTGATTTTTACATATACGAAATAGTTTTTCTACTACTCATTATATCTGGAATAATTTTTCTGTTATTCGTTTGTATATGAAGAGCATTACCAGAAAGAGCCAATTTAGTACATTTATTAAGTTTTATATATAAAATATTATTTATCAAATTATTTCAAATTATGTTAAATGAATAATTAATGTAACATAAACATTAAAGTAGTAAAAGTTAAATAAATGTTTCTTGAGATTATTTTAAATAATTAATAAATGTAAAATATAAATATTATAAAGATATGTTAAATAAATATTAGATAAATGTTTTTTAAATCATTATAAATGAATAATTAATACGAAACAAATGTTATTGTTAAATAAATAGAGAAGATGGTTATGGGCCAGGTATTATAAGCAACCGTTATCACCATTATTAACGAATTACTAGTAATTACTTATAAGATTATTTATTTAGTAGTCTGCTGTTATGTAATGGCGTTAATGCCAATAGCTGAAAATTGTTTTTTACTTTTAAACATTGTGAAACTTTTTGAGGTACATTTTAAGATTTGTGTAATTACGTGTACTTCTTTATTGTTTTTAAACTTGAGTGTATTATCACACGAATGTACACTTGAGTGTTTGTTTTGTTATTTAACTTTTTATTTGGCTATACACATTTCGACTTATGCAAAGTTAAAGTCAATAGTATAGCATTTTGTTAATTATAAGCATAGAAGCGAGTTGGTAATATCAAAATTTTCATATGAAAATAATTCTTTAATAAATTTCTAGTTAATCTTTTTACAGGGTTGCGTACAGAAATATTAGAGATATCATTTTATTCTTGTTATTTAATGTTAAACAAAGATAAAATGGTACCTATAATATAATAAGAATAAAATATCTAATGTTTTTGAATGCGGAATAAATTTAAACCATGGGTGGGAAATTAAAAATACATAATTTTATAACAAAATATTATATCTCTTTTTAAACAAAATCAAAATTTCAATTTATTTTTGCGGTGATCTATATTATCCTGTTCCTCTTCGACCTATTATACAGTGTCGTCACATTTTTATAAATCCTAAAGTAATAAATATTTTATAACTCTGAGTCTAGAATCTATTAAACAACATTTTCAAGAATTTAATCGTTAAGTTTCAATATAAAATATTGATTATTAACAAATGAGTTATTAAATAAAATGTAAGTGGGTGTCCATAATATTACCTTCTCTTCTATTAAATGTTTTTAAAATAATTAATGCAAATAAATTATTAACGTAAATATTAAATAAACGTAAAATAAATGTTTAATAAGTATTATTTTTATAAATATAAGTAAATTGTATATAAAATAAGTATTAAAAACACGTTTTAAAAGCACTGTTTGCTTGATTAAATTTTATTAAAATTGTAGAAAAAGAAAACATTACAAATGAAAATATATATATTAGCTGCAGTACTAACGACATATTGTTAAAGACGGCCGGTTAAAAGTAAATTTTCGTGACTGTCAAGTGGCCCCGGCGATAAATGAAAGAAGATAACGTTACTAACCGTCTTAGCTATACGGAGGATAAACATGATCCTTAGAGAGCACACTTTCAATATCGGAACATTAAGACATCTTAAAATCGTTTTTAGATAAATGTCTAAAATACGTCTTAAGGGAATACTAAAGTAAGATAAATTATTATTTTTAAAATATTTTAGAATTAGTTTTACAGAATTTTATATCCTTTTACACAAGTAAAGTACTCACACAAATAAAAAAGAACAAACATCTATTTCATGCCAATAACGAAAATAATTTCTTATAACTTGATTTTGACACGGTGAGCTCTCAACTGACGATATTTGTTTAATACTAAAATTCTACAGTTAATATGTACAAAATGAGATCGATGGCCGCTAAAGACAACATGCAAGAACAATGTTATGCCATTAGAATTAAGATTAGAAGCGTAAAATAAAATAATAATTGTAAAAAATTGTAAATGCATATTGGTAACAGTAAATTATGTCAAACAGTAGTTGACAGATCTTGCGTTAGATGGTACTGAAATTGAAGAACAAAAAAAGATGACGTATTCATGAGTGCGTTTGACAAAGAGTGCTAGCCTATTTGCTTGGTCTTATTATAAGCGCAATTCCGCTTATCTTTTCTTCCGCGCGAGATTGCATGTATGCCGATTGACTCTCGGTGGAAAAAAAAATCTATATTATCGACATTGTCGGAGTTCGATCTTTGGTTTAGCATTCCCTGAATGACATTTTATGTCCCGATTTTAAAGTTTTGTATTATCTGATTATTGTGTTGCTTATTCTCCATAGCTAAAAACGGTCAGTACAGCCAAAACGATCGATACAGCCAAAGCGGTCGGTAATATGATTGTTTTTCAATTATCTCTGGACCAACTTGACAATCACGAAAATTTGCCTTTGGCCGACCGTCATTAACAATACCTCGTCGATAGCTGCGGTTATTGCAAATCCATTTATTTCTACAAGAAATATTGTTTGCGATAAAAGTACTCTATTTTCATTGTCATAAATACTTAGGAAAGATAAATTCCATCCATCTGTACATCGGTACTTTAACACACGAAAAGAACAGTTTCAGGCCAATAGTAGTATACAAATTTAGTTAAATACGGATCTTTGAAAATAATTTTGTTGGATTATTGAAGTAATTAGTAGGTAGAACACTCAAGTTATACAAAAACAAAAAAAGGCTAGCTGTAGCAGTAAAAATCTGTACGTGGTAGTCAAATTTTAATTGTGACATATGGATAGCTAAAACTTTACAATATAACTAAATTTAATAAGCGTTATAGATGACAAAGGTCACAAAAATTTTGCTACGATACTTTAATAATGACACATTCATTAAATCATTATTGTAATAGTACGCGTTGCAATCATTAGCTATAATTTCACTGTGAGATACAAATTTTAATACTCCTGATAATATTATAGATGCTATTGTAGATTCGAATGTCAAATTTCTGAATTCATTTTTAAGTAGAAATAAAATTATACAATGGAAATTTATTTTATTTTCTTATCTTGAAGTTCAATTTTGAGGTTTCGAGATTTCAAGGAATCTTTTTATGGAATAAAATCCTTTTCTTGTAAAACATTTTTTTATTTTAAAACAAAAGTGAAAAAAAACTTATAATGCTTTATCTTTTATTCTGTCCTTTGTGATTCTTATTTATGAGAAATGCTCCATCTGTTTGCGGTGTAGTGTATTGTGCTCGTAGATGAGTGACTTGTTACATGACATTTCCTAGATCGCGATTTTGGCTAACCTGCTATAAATAATTGTTTTTTTTTTACAACGGACGCCGAAAAAAAAAACGAGAAGTAATATCCAAAATCTACTAATCGTACTTTCAAAGAGTATAGAGACCTTCAGATAAGATTGAATAAAGTAGAAAAAAATGTAGTATTTTTATAAAAAAAATTTTGTAACATTATCAGAATGAAGTTTTACGTGGAATGGAAAGAGTTGTAGACCCCGTGTACATATGATAGAGAACCATTGAGATTTTGGTAACGGTTTGGTTCAATTTAAAAGACCTATTACTTAAATTGCATCAATTGCCTGCTTATCAAAATTCTTTAAAAAATTATCTCAAAAATTACGGAAAAGGTACGTGAGAAAATATTGCACTTTATTATGATATAAAACACTTAAAAATTTATAAATTGAAACAAGAACGCCTTCTACGGTCAAGCTAGATCTTAGTGCTTTTATAAATTTTATTTGTGTGATTTTTATATACCTTTTTTCAAATTCATATAAAAATCACACAAGTAAAATTTATAAAAGCACTAAGATCTAGCTTGACCGTAGAAGGCGTTCTTATTTCAATTTGTATGTTATACATTATCGGTCGAATATCTCTCTTAACTTAAAAATATTTTTCATAATTTTTGAGTTACACATCTTTAGAAAAAAATACAATTTCGATAATCTTCTAATGTGTACTCGTATTATTATATATAAAAATATATAATTAAAACCAACAATATGTAATTAAATCAGGATTCTCGAAATTTAAGCAATGAAAGATAGAAAATAAGGCTAATGAGAGTACAATGCGGATATAGATGCGCAAACATAATTATTAATATTATTATAAATGTTTATTCATCTTAAATGACACATGCGTATGAACGAACGTTTCGACTCACTTTGGAGTCATCCTCACCATACTCGATGATAAATCTTGAAAAAATACCTAGCAGTCATCAGTCTAACAAAATGAGAAACGGTTGAGTCACTAACGGCCAAATCCGTAGTGGCATTTTTATACGTAACGATGTCGAAGAAGATCACATCTCTCTCCAATGAGATTGGTGATTAGCTAATTGTAAGAGTTTTACTTGAGACAAGAAGCACATTTCTTTGCACAGCGAAAAGTTCTCGATTTTATACTTTTGAAGAATATTTCTTAATGATAATCATTATCCAAGGCTTCACTAGTCTAGTGTAAAATGCCACTACGGATTTGGCAAACCATTAGTGATTCAAGCATTTTTTGTTTTATGGACTGCTAGACATTTTTTCAAGATTTTATCATTGTACGCTGAGGATGACTCCAAAGTGAGTCGAAACGTTCGTTCGTTCGCATGTGTCATTTAAAATAAATGAATATTTATAATAATATTAATAATTGCGTTTGCGCATCTATATCTGCACTCTCATTAGGCTTATTTTCTATCTTTTATTGAATAAATAATTAATTAGTTTAATAGAAAGTAAAAAAATCTTTCTATTTGACAAGGCAAATAGGAATTATAGTATCAGCTAATTTATTTAGTTACAAGTAAAACTATTGCGTTCCGTAACTACATGTATTCGTAAATAAATTGGCTAATTCTATACAAAATATAAGTACAGCATTTGAATTTTTAGATGAAGTGATGCAATTTAGAAGCCGGTGCGATTTCGATAAACTTTCCATATTTATAAAAATAATTTTTAATAACAAAAATTTTGATTTTAATTTAGAAATTTAAAAGGATTTTACACTTGCTATTAATCTTGTATGTAAAAAAAGATATTTTCCACACATGTAATAGAATACACATACAAATTCCGGCCAAAAATAAATAAGTATTGGAAAAAAGAATGCAGTTATGATGGGAAAAGGCGATTGAATAAAAACTGTAAACAAATTACAAAGAGTGCAGTCAAATAGGTATGTGGCATGTTCCCCAATTCAATGAGAGAAATGAGAGGTTGAAATAGATGTCAAATGAAAGATCTCGTTGAAGTAAATACAAATATATCAATTTTATTTTACACCGATTTTCTGTTTCAAAATTATAAGGTTCCAAAGGTTTTAAATTCCGACGAAAACTCAATAACAAATACATTGTTAGCACTTATGAAGAAACGAAACTTTATGCTTTACAGTAAAATATAAGCCGTAAGAAAAGTGATTAAAGTCAATTATTTTTCAAATATAGAGAGAATAATCAAATGTGATTAATCATTTTTCTTATTAGTACTGTTTTGCTGTTTTTCTATGTATTACAGTCCTTACTACGAAGAGACTCAAAAGCTCTCGTAATAAAGACTGTGACACAGAAAAACAGTAAGACAGTACTAATAAGACAAATGATTAATCACATTTGATTATTCTCCCTATATTCGAAAAAATTGACTGTAGTTAGTTACTTTTCTTACGGCTTATTATTGTGTTACTGTTTATGTTTTTCTATGTACCACAGTCCTGACATATAGACACAAGAAATGATTTGTAATGCATTTAACAGTATAATATTATATTAGATATAATATTTACAAGATTATAAGTACTTTTTAAAATAAAAACATTTAAGAGATTTGTACGTAAAGTTCAAAATTCTAGATTCTTTTATCTTTCTTTCATCTTTTTCTGAGTTTTCTAGATTTTCCTTGACCAATTTACATTTTCATGACTTTTCTCAGTTTTTCTGATTTCCATAGATCTGTATCAGCTCTGAAAAGGTTATTAAATTCATTGAGTATAATATCGCGATAGAGTGATTCAAAAATATCTTTTTCTATTTGATAAAAAAAAATTTTGATTGGTAATATGGAAACTAAGGATTCAAGATTACTCAAAATTACTACTTATACAATTTTAATAATAACCCAGCAAACGGAAATGGATTGAAATGGAAAAAAAATTGATTCGTGTGGTTATTGTCAAATCTATACCCAATTACGGAAAAAAATCACTGGCCAGGTATTACAATACGTGTAATACAAATATTACGATAACCACACAAAGATATTACAATAACCACACTTAAATATTACAGACTTTTGAAATTTAGTGCAGTGAAGTTGGCCGCAGTAATATTCATATTACAATAACTATACGCGTGTGGTCCATTAGATGTAGTATTTTCGTGCGGGATTACAATAACCACACGGATTACAGTACCTATTATAGCCAGTGATTCTTTTCCGTAAGGGAATTCTTGACTTTTTGAGTACATTTCAATCCAATAAAAATTTAAGAATTTCTTGAATCCATGTTAATCAGAGACATATAAGAGAGGCTCAGCATTAGCTGTATATAGGGGAGAGTGGGGTAAATCGGACCTAGTCGCAGTTTTTGCTCTCTATATGACACAAATAAAGTCCGATCATAAAACTGAAGGTGTCGTTGGAAAGATAATTTAATTCCCTTCATTTTTGCTTCAGACCATTTTGACGTATCTCTCATCTGTGTTGAACTATAAAGGAAAATGTAAAAACGTTTTTTCCGGTCCGATTTGGAACTATTGATTCCAGAATTTTTTAATGTATTTTTGTTAGAATTGAATTAGTAAAAACGAGTAATTTGGCATCAAGCATAAAAATTTTATTCAGAAAATAAATTATTGGCAGTTTATATTATTAGGATTGAAATAAAAAAAACTCAATTAATCTGAGTCTGATGACTCATGATATTTTACTGATTTAATGTTCCTTGGACCAAATCTGGTCGGCTTAATGATTTTCCATTTTTTANATTTTTTATATCGAGAACAGCAAGCTGAAGTACTTCTATGTCTATTTTGTCTGTTTTTCGTTTTATAAGTGCGGTCCATTTTTCACTAAAAAGCTAAAAAAAAAACAAACATAAATCGTGAAAAGGTTTCCTCCTATGGCATACACGAGTATATGTA
>QKQZ01025115.1:0-11084 GCA_003595255.1 Solenopsis fugax | reverse complement strand
AAAGGCGACGGCTGAGGAGGATTATAGAGCCAGCGAGGACCTCCGTTGGGACGGAGCCCACGAGCGCTCGTCACAGGAGCGCCTTAATACGGCCGTGACGCCGTCAAGATAACGTCGCGTCCTAATTGGTCGCGCAGCGGTGCGCGACGATAGCGCGCATCTTGCGAGTAGGGGAGGATACCATCGATCGCGCATCGAGCAAAATCCTCCTCGCTTTTGCGTGTGGGCTGGGATAGCGTGCGAACGTGCGTTGGCTGGGTGTCGGAAGCGTTTGAGGAAACGAGCGAGCGGCGTGGCCCTGCTGTCGGCGAGAAACGAGAGTGCCTGGCCCGGACGAGGAGATCCTCGGCATAGACAGGAAGGACGAGGGAGAGCCAGGGAGCGACGACGGTGTCGGCGAGGTGACCCTCTGCGTTCTCGTTCGCGTCGAGCCACGGGCTGACCGAACCGACACGCTCACACTATGTGGTCGAGCCTTTTGAATTAGTGTTAGTGTGCGTCCGCCGACGGGCGATTGACGGCACCGTTTGTGATAGAAAGGCAGTCGACACCAAGTGTGAGTCGCTGTCGACCGATCAAGCTGTCGGCTACCGCACCCGCGTTTTGCAGTCCCGTCGGGGAAATCTGCGGACGATCGGCTTCACCGAGTCCGCCGCGGTCCGATTACGGACATCTTCGTGTGTGCGTCCATATGAGACATCGGCGCTGTAGCTCGTGCGTACACGGCTTGTTGGGGGCCGTTCAATTGAATACACAAATTGCGTCCGGATGCGTTCAATTGGATACACAAATTGCGCCCGGATGCGTTCAATTGGATACACAAATTGCGTCCGGATGCGGAGGAGCTCTTCTAAAGCGGAGAATTCTCCTAAGTCGGCTAAAACGTTTTTAAAATTTTTGGACATTCGGATTTCAGCTGGTACGCGACGTTGAGTAAATTCTGCGCGCTCGTCTCTTTGATTCTCTCTATTTGGTTGAGTTTCTTGCTGTATTTCATTTCCATTCTGCGCCATTCTGTTGGCTTGTTCCCGGTAAATTTCTTCGAGATCTAAAATATTGCTTTCGTAGGACGTTAAAGAAAATTCACGCATGAGATTTACGTCACTAAGCGTTCTACTGACGTACGGTCCGTCTGTTAGTCCGTTGAGCATCGTTTATCCGTAGATCCGTCGCTAGTAAGCTCGGATCTAAATCGTTAAAAGGAAATTCACGTTCCGTTACAACATTTATCGGCAAAATATCTTCGCTATCGCTTAATTCTCGTGAAGCTATCGCTCTATTTACTAGCGCTATTATATCTTTAAATCCTTCAGTCGTGATTTGCACGGGAGTTTGCGGGCTTGAATTAAACATGTGTGGCGCCGTTTCATTTAATAACCACGATCGTTTCGGGGAGGGCGTACTCGATTTATCGGACATTTGCTTTGCAAATTAATACAATTTAGTTTCGATTTACAGTATTACTAAGACTCGCATATTGCTTTCGACTCGTCTCGCACGGAAGTCCTTCGAAGGCTCGTTCCTGCTGACGGTAACTGCTACTGTCGTCTTGCTTGACCCTTTGTTTCTGAGCTCGTTGTGCTCGTAGACTAGTTCGTCAACACCTCCAGTCTCTGCAGTTTTTCTGGTACCGGTCTCCGGACTCCTCTCATGATACGTAGGCAATAGTTAATCTCGATAATCACAGCTTCGCTTATCCCACCGCTGCCATCAATTTTAGTGTACCACTGGGTGCAACAAAAATAAAATATGTGTGAGGAGCTAGGATTAAGAGGAATGAATAGAAATAATTTTATAATGAAACTTTTATATAAAATTAAAAATAGAAAATTCCTAAGACTGCTTATACAAATTCTTAATAATGAGTTAGAAGAAAGTTTGACCTATGGGAGTCGACACAAGATGTTGACGTGATATAATTACAATTTATTAATAATTAACAATGGTGACAAAGGGCGTGCATTCGACGCTAGTTAAAATAAACTTATTACATATTAGTCCGCAGAAGTTTCGACTCACAGTTCGAGTCCTCTTTAGTACATTTCTCTCCTCTCTTTCAATCTCTCCTTCCATGTGTCCTTTCCAATGTATTATGTTTATATTCCGAGAACGACACACGGTCGCCCGCATTTGTAACGTTTAAATCTGTTATCTGAACGAACTCGTACCTGTTTGATTTGTAAATTTAGATTGATATACTTTATTTATTTCAATTTTTATTAATGACTAATTTTATATAATATTAGTGATAATTAGACGTTGGTAAACTAAATCCGAAAAAATACCGTCGTCTCTATACTAGTAAGTGATTCGTCGTCAAAATGCGAATTCTCATCACATGTTAATTTGGACAAAAACTTATACATCTGACACATACCTAAGAAAATGTACCATAGGATCTGCCTGTTTTTAACGACGAGAATGCACTGAAGAGGACTCGAACTGTGAGTCGAAACGTCTATGGACTAATGTAATAAATTTACTTTAACTAGCGTCGAATGCACGCTCTTTGTCACCATTGATAATTATTAATAAATTGTATACACGTCAACATCATGTGTCGACTCTCATAGGTCAAACTTTCTTCTAACTCATTATTAAGAATTTTATATAAAACATTTTTTTGATATCTTGAATAATTTTTGAGATATAACAAAAAACGTTGAAAATCGCTTGATATAAGAGGGGTGATTTTACCTCTTAAAACAATTTTTGGGCAACAACTGATATTTTCTAAATTCATCTATTTATATTTTTGTACCACCGGGTGCAACAAAAATAAAACATTCGGGATTCGTTTCGTCTAAAGGGTTGGAACCCAAGAGGAGGGCGCCGGTAGGAAGACACGTGAGGTGGTGAAGAACTCTCTTGATTTTAACAATTTATTTCTCCGATAATATAATAATTCATATTCCTTTGTCACAATTGATCGTGGTAGACGGGTCACGTTTCGTATCTCACACATTGACACTGGACGTGTCGCGTGGTGTCGGGTGAATTCCGTCTTATCGCGAAACGCGTAACGTCGTTCGTACTTTAACATAAGAAACTCGCCGCTGCCCACGACTAGGCAGCTTAATTTATACCAACGTTAATAACGTTGTAGTGGGGCATTAGGCCCTTAAGATGACCATATATGGTCATTGCTGTGTCAGCCACGCGCGGCTTAGGTTGCTTGCGCGGTTGCAAAATTCGCAGTCTTACATTTCCGGCGCAACTAGAGAACGTGCGTGATCGTTGCTAAGTGGAGATGCAAGACGGTTGAAGTAGCTACTAAGGCTACTTCAATGTGTAACCTGTATAAAGTTTCATTAAAATCAGAATTTTACATTTCGAAATGTTTCCTTGAGAAAATGTAATGATTGCTGCGATGCGTCGCATTTTGTTACGCAGCTAGACAGCCTTCATAAGCAGCCAATCATTCTTTCATATGATTAATCGTGATGAATCACACAATGTGTTGCAATTATTACGTTAGGACACGTATAAACACGTAGTGCAGAAAGATTGTTGTAACGTTCGAGTTACTACATTGATTTGGATTGGATGAGAATAAAGTATCATCGGTTTCGTAAAGTCGCGTGAATGGTTTCGCCTATACACAAGTTTAAGAAAATATAAGATTCGCCAATTTTAAAGTCTTAAAAGAAAAAGAATTTATTTTCCTTCTTTTTTTTCTTATAATAATCATTTAATTGTACGTCACAGTTAGTTATTATGTATGCGTGGTTCACAATAGTACAAGATTTGAGGAACTGTCGTTGCAGTTTCTGAGAATCCTATTTATAGGCGATGACGCATTCTATCTATTGGAAAATTCCTAAAGTGATGCATTACATTTTATCGAAGGGAGACCTCTGAAAATGGAAAGTCTGACTATCTAAGCAAACTTGTCAGCAACGAAAAGTGTTCTAATAATGGAAAATCTATCTTCTAGTCAGACTTATTGTTAGTCCTAAAGAAATGTAACGAAAAGTGCTCTTAAGAGTTATCTAATCAAAGAAGGAAAAATAGTAAAGAAACCCTTAGTCATATACATTCTTAAGAGGAGTAAGTGGTCGATACTGATAAAGACAACAAAAAGCTTTTCCGAATGTTTCTTTATGCACATTTATCTCGTAAATATCTCTGCAGGCACTGTAACGAGGCGAAAGCCTCAATCGTGCACGACATGTGCGCGCGCACACACACATACACACAAGTGTATGAAAAAAAAAACGGACTCGGCCGCTCTATTACCTGTGCTTGCAACGAAATACACATCAATACACATTTCGGGATTTTCGGGCCGATTTCTAAGGCGACTCCCAACCTCTCTCCACTACCGCTCGAGGCTTGACCGAGCTGTCGGTCGTGCGCAGAGCGTTGTGGCCTCAGGGGCGTCTCTGTCTCAGAAGTATGTTGGGTATATGCTCTTCCGCTAAAGTTGCTAAACTATTATAAATTATTTCTATCGAAATAATTTTTTTTATATATTAAATATTAAATTTTCTAATAATGTATTATATGTGTTTCTTATAATAATTGCGACAATATATAATTATAGTATTTTAAGTAGCTTTCCACAATAACTTTCTATATCACTTATAAGGTATTAGGTATTATACAAGGTACTAGTTTAATGCGATATTTTATTGTTGATTTTTTTAAAGTGGTTTCTCCAGTAGATCTATTTCACTGAAAAATGAAGCTAGATATCTTGAGATTGTGAAAATATTTTTCAGTTGCTTTTACTTTTCCTTTTCTTTTTTGGTTTCTAGTTTCTATGTAATATATGTACCATCAAAAAGAAGTGAAATCAAAATTATTCCAAGTATATTTATTAGAATAATAAATTAAACAGTAATGGATAAAATCAAATATAATACCATCACAAAGAAGTAAAATTAAAATTATTCCAAGTATATTTATCAGAATAATAAATATTTGGAAAACATATATTTTATGCGATAAAATTAATTTCGGGGCATACGTACAATATTTTGAGAAACTATCTCTTAATATCGTGGTAACTTAACGCAGAATAAAAAAACATTAAAAGAGTATAAAATACAGCGGAAAATAAAAAGAGAAAATAAAATGCAATAAGTAGCATAATGTGAGACGCAGAAATTAAAAAAGAATTAATTGTACCGATGGGGTGGGAATCTTTTGACCACGTTGCGATTGACCACCAGCCACTTATAGTGTTTCAACAGTGGAAAAACTCTAGGAACCGACCGCTGTAAATGGCTGTGTCAATCGCAACGTGGTCAAACGGGACATTCCCGTATCGATGAGCAGCAAATTATGTGACAGATAAAATCAAAGGTGGGCAAAGCTCTAGCAGCAGCGTACTTGGCGCGCCCCTTTTTGGATATAAGACAACTAATACCGTTATAATTATCTTTTATAACAATGACATAGTAATCAGACCAACTCATTAAGCCAATGGCAACATATGATTGGTTGAATTGCTGATCTTTTTACCCCGGAAAAGGAGCTTATTTATGCACGTCATTATACATTCACAGCTCATTTTATTATTGTTACTCCTTAAATGACAAGAAAAGTGGAACGATTATTATTTTATGTCTAAATTGAAAAGCATTCATTTTTTAATTTTATATTAGTAACAATAGAAATTATTATTTAATATAACATTATTTTTTAAATTAAATTATATTGCTTCATATAGAATACAAGAATTCATATAGAATATAAAGTTTAAATAATATAGATTTTATTAAATAAAGCGTAAAGAAATGATGTGTGTGAACAATTTGCTTATTATAAAATTTATTTTTTTATAAAATAAATTTTAATACAAGTATAAACATAACGTTTCAATAAGATTTTATTAAATAAATTTTAGGTTTGCGATGTATCATAATTTGAATAAATTAATAAGTATGCTAATGCATTTAAATAAATGTTATATGATTAGTTATATACAAAAAACGGGCGCGCCAAGTACGCTGCTGCTAGAGCTTTACCCATCTTTGATTTTATCTGTCACATAATTTGCTGCTCATCGGTACGGGAATGTCCCATTTGACCACGTTGCGATTGACACAGCCATTCACAGCGGCCGGTTCCTAGAGTTTCTCCACTGTTGAAACACTGTAAGTGGCTGGTGGTCAATCGCGTGGTCAAAAGATTCTCACCCCATCGGTACAATTAATTCCTTTTTAATTTCTGCGTCTCACATTACACTATATATTGATTTCATTTTCTCCTTTTATTTTTCGCTGTATTTTATACCCTTTTAATGTTTTTTTATTTTGTATTAAGTTACCACGATTTTAAGAGATAGTTTCTCAAAATAGTGTACGTATGTACCCGAAATAAATTTTATCGCATAAAATATATATTTTCCAAATATTTATTATTCTGATAAATACACTTGAAATAATTTTGATTTTACTTCTTTGTGTTGGTATTATATTTGATTTTATTCATTACTATTTTGGTTTGATTTATTATTCTGATAAATATACTTGGAATAATTTTGATTTCACTTCTTTTCAATGGTATTATATTTGGTTTTATTCATTGCTGTTTTGGTTTGGTTTATTATTATAATAAATATATTTGGAATAATTTTGATTTCACTTCTTTTTAATGGTATTGTATTTGGTTTTATCCATTGATGTTTTAGTTTGGTTTATTAATATAATAAATATACTTGGAATAATTTTGATTTCACTTCTTTTTGATGGTTTGGTTTTATCCATTGCTGTTTTGGTTTGGTTTATTATTCTGATAAATATACTTGGAATAATTTTGATTTCACTTTTTGATTTGATTTTATCCGTTGCTGTTTTGATTTGGTTTGGTTTTATTTATTGCTGTTTGGTTTGATTAATTTGATCCATTGTTGTTTTGGTTTGATTTGGTTTTATTAATTGCTGTTTTGGCATATTACAAAAAAAATATACTTGGTGTTTTTTTTACATTTTTAATGTCTTTTTTAGGCGGATTTCACAAATTTTTGCTAAGTATTTTGTTAGAGTAATAATATATTTTGTATTTACTGTTTAATTTTATTTTGTATTTTTATTTAAAGGCACAATAGAGATATTGATAACCATTGCTGTTTTGATTTGATTTTATCCATTGCTGTTTTGGCATATTATTAAAAAAATTTACTTGTCGGTTTTTTACATTTTTAATGTCTTTTATGTTTTTCGTTTTTATTCTTAATTTGTTTTTAGTTTTGTTTCTTTATATTACAGTTTTTATTTTTATTAAACCATTTTTTTGTATTTCTAAATACTATTTTTTTATTTTTTATACTTCATGGAGGAGACAAATCTGAAATTTTGCGAAGACAAAGACGACGACGACGACAATGTATCTAAATGACATAAATCGGGCTTAAAAATACGTGCATATTTCATATCTCTGCACTAAGTGAAGTTATGAACGTTATACTTATGTCAGAGTACTCGGAAAAATTTATATTTTTCTCCACTATATTCATTTTTTAATAACATTAATTTGTTTAAAGAAGAATCTTTTATTTGTAAAAAACCGTTTTCCTTCCTATAAATGATACACGGTAGTGTCTTTTACATGGAAAGACGAAAAAAGTATAGGAAAGACCGGGGCTATTTGGAATATCGGGTTATTCGAAACAATGGAAATATCTTTGTATGGATACATGTTAAAAATTTACTTTAAATACTGTAAACGTGTCCTAATGTAACAACGCTGCTAACAAAGTTTCATTGGCGACGGCGTTATATTGAAGTCGTGACAGTAAAAAATGTGTTTTGCGACAGTCGAAGTAATTTCTGACAGTCAGCATTTCTTCGATTAAATAAGAAAAATAAAATTCTTTTTGAAAACTTTAAATATATCGTGCCAATTGAATGTATTTGAAACAATTTGTGACTACTTTTTGCTGTGGGATATTTATTTTTGTAGACCATACTCAATAATGTGCAGAGTTGACGCCGGGGCTATTCGAAACACCGAAAGTCGAATCGTCGTTCGGACGATTTCTTTCTTCATATTCACGTTCTATGTATCAAAATACACAATTTAATATTCAACAGGTGTAATTACACAGGTGTAATTAAATATGAATAGTTCCTGACTTGTGTCGAAAACGCTGAAGCAATAAAGTCCTCTAGTGTGTTGTAATTTTTTTAATTGTATGTAACATTTCTTAATAATACTATATATCCTTTTCTTAATAAAATAAACTATTAAAAACAGTTTTTTTTTACATTCATTGATTTTAAAACACAAATATTCGAATAATCTCGGACTTGTTTTAAATTTCCCTGAGCTCGGGACTATTCGAAATTGTTTGGACTGTTCGACATTTTCATACGTAGTTTAAAACAAGTACAATACAATCCGTGTTTTATCTATAACGACATTATGAAGGATAAGGTTCAATCTTTCAAATAGGACAAAATGTTTTTATTTATATGAATACAAAACTCAGGAGACGCAAAAGAAAAAAAAGTGTTCCAAATAGCCCCGGTCTCCCCTACCTGACGCTACCCCATTTCTTGATTTAAAATGGAGGGTTGATACTTCAAACAGTGTTAGAGCATTCAACAAACATTATTTGAGAGACGAATAGATAGATAGATAGATAGAAGATAGATAGAGAGGTAGAGAGAGAGAGAGAGAGAGAGAGAGAGAGTTAGGGAGAGAAATAGATAGATAGATAGATAGACAGATAGATAGATAGAGAGATTGATAGTTAAATAGACAAGATAGACAGAGAGATGGATAGATAGATAGATAGATAGATAAATAGAGATAGTTAGAGAAATAGATAGATAGATAGATAGATAGACAGTTGAATAGATAGATAGAGAGATAATTAGAGAGATAGGTAGAGACATAGATTGTTAGATAGACAAGATAGATAGAGAGATAGATAGATAGAGAGATAGGTAGTTAGATAGACAAGATAGACAGAGAGATAGATAGATAGAGAAAGATAGTTAGAGAGAGAGAGAGAGAGATAGATAGATAGATAGATAGATAGATAGATCGATAGACAGATGAATAGATAGATAGAGAGAATGTTAGAGATATAGATAGATCGATAGGTAGAGAGATAGGTAGAAATATAGTTAGATAGATAGATAGAAAAGAGAGAGATAGAGAAGTAGATAGATAAATAGATAATAAGATAGAGAGAGAGATAGATGAATAGATAGAGAGAGAGGTAGCTAAAGAGAGATAGATTGATAGATAGATGGATAGATACATAGATAGATAGATGGATAGATAGATAGATAGATAGAGAGATAGATAAATAGATAGATAGATGGATATACGTAGAGCTTTTCAAATCAACCGCCAAAAGGGACAATCTAGAAATTTTGCGAAGAGAAAGACGACGACGACGACGACGACGACGACGACGACGACGTATCTGGATGACATAAATCGCGTTGAAAAATTACATGCATATTTCATATCTCAGGATCGAATGCACTTACAGACATCATTCTGGTCTTATTTTGCTCGGAAAAATCTATACTTTTTCCCACTACATTCATTTTTTGATAACATTAATTTGTTTAAGAAATACAATCATTTTTTTGTTAAAAACTGTGTTTGTTCCGGTAAATGATACACGGTAGCGTCTTTTATATGGTAAGACGAAAAAAATATACTTGGCGTGAGCCGCTACCGCGTCTCTTGATTGGGATTTTAACTATGGTCGCCTCAATAAGGATATTCCACGTCAATGTTCACACTACACGCTCATATTTGAACATTGATGTGGAATAACCTTACTGAGGCAGCTATATTGGACACGAGTTAAAATCCCAATATTTTGCTTTCCTGTCGAGCCATATTTATTTGTCTTTATTTTCAGTGGATCAGGCCTACCGAGGAAACCAAAACGCATCAACAATAATACCTCATGGGTAACGTGGAAAGATGTTGTAGAATTTAAAATTCTATAATTAGGGGAGATAGGGGCAATTCATTAGGGGGGTAATTCGTAAAAATGAAAATATCTTTGTATGGGTATATGTTAAAAATTGATAATTTAAATACTGTAAACGCATCCTAATGTAACGACGTTGCTAATAAAGTTTTGTTGGCGACGACGTCATATTGAAGTTGTGGCAGTAAAAAATGTGTTTTGTGACAGTCGAAGTAATTTCTGACAGTCAGTATTTCTTCAAAATTTAAGTAAGATAAATAAGATTCTTTTTGAAAACTTTGAATGTATCGTGTCCAATTAAATGTATTTGAAACATTTCGTGTTTACTTTTTGCTGTGTCATTTTTTTATAGACCATATGCAATAATGCGCAAAGTTGACGCCAGGGCGATTCGAAACATCGAACGTCGAATCGTCGTTCGAACAATTTTTTCTTTTATATTCGCGTTCTATGTACCAAAATACACAACTTAATACTCAACTGGTGTAATTACACGAAATACGAATAGTCCCTGACTTGTTCCGAAAACGCTGAAGCAATAAAATTCTCTATTGTGTGTTTATTTTTTTTTATTGTGTGCAACTTTTCTTAATAATACTACATATCCTTTTCTAAATAAAACAGAGATTTAACAACAGCTTTTTTACATTTTTTCTTAAAACACAAATTTCAGAATATTCCCGAACTGATTACGAATTACCCTGGGCTTGGGGTTATTCGAAATATTTGGCACTGGTCGACATTTTTATATGTATTTACTTCAAAGCAAGTACATTTCCGTGTTTTATCTATAACGGCATTGTGAAGAGTTCAACCTTTCAAAACGTCCAACTTTTTTTTTTTAATGAATACAGAACTCAGGAGACGCAAAAGAAAAAAAAACGTAACGAATTGCCCTGGTCTCCCCTATATATTTTTGCAATTATTATAAGAAACACATATAACATATTATTAGAAAATTTAATATTTAATGTATAAAAAAATATTTTGATAGGAATAATTTAAAATAGTTTCGGCCTTTAACGAGCAATATTATTTATTTCGTAACAATAATAAAATTTAAACATCTGACAATATTATTTAATTTATTCAGAAAAATTATGTTGTTTAATTATGTTACATCCAGGGTGGTCTCTTTGTTCGGGGTGGTCTCTTTATTTGGGCGAGACGG
>QKQZ01025113.1:0-20882 GCA_003595255.1 Solenopsis fugax | reverse complement strand
GACGTCCAAAAAGAAAAAGAAAAATATTATTAATTATATAATTGACTATAAAAATATAACTAAGAGATAACTTGCAGATGAGACACAAATAAGATAATTATTTAGATACAAACAGTAATAGTAATTATATTAAAAAAATGATGTTTTATCGTTTTAATATAATATTACTTTTACATAGAAAAAAATGACTATGAAATCAACNTAATATTACTTTTACATAGAAAAAAATGACTATGAAATCAACAATTCATTGTTTCATATATAAAAAAGAATATAAAATCTTCTTGGAAGAATTTGATAATCTTGATCAGACATAATTTGCTTACATGAAGAAACAAAATTTCTTTATGTTAGCAAATTATGTCTTTTTGAGATTATAAATACTTCCAAGGAGATTTTATATTCTTGCTTATATATGAAACAATGAATTGTTGATTTGATACTTAATTTTTTTTCTGTGTATGACGCGTGCGTTAATCGAGTAGACTTAGTGGACATAGCTCCGCAGATTCGGGGCGGTGAACTGAAATCTTTCCAACGGCACAGCAAAATTCAATTATCAAAAATCCATACAAACATTTTATCTTACGAAATATAAATTCCCCAATATTATATTGATGTATAATGTAATGGATTGAGCAGAAACGCAATAAATTATACACAATGAAATCGGATATATGGATTTACTAAAATAAGCGTCATATTGTTTTACTAACTTTCCAGAAATTAATTTATACGTTTCGTTTTATTCATATGCTGCTATTATATCATCAAAGTAATACGATATTGCGGATTTTGTTCAGTAAGCAGGAAAATTTAATTAATTTTTTAGAACAGCTTTCTAAATACGTGACAAAGAAAGGCGGTGAAAAAAACGATTGTTTAGCTTTTATACATTTCATGCATTAAATTGAAATATAAACAAAATGTTCATTCAAATGTAAAACGATCAGTCAATGATGGTAGTATCGACTTTTTAGCAAAATTATGTCACGTGTGATCAATATTGTCAGGGGATCGGCCAGAAATAACTCGCTATTTCTACATGTTGATGGCTTAATTATTCGAAAACCACGCGTACACAGGCACTTTCAACGGAAATAGGATTTCGTTCGTTTCTCGCGAAAATCGCGAGATCGACGAGGAGCTCCGGCTATCAGAGAGACGTAAAAAATGATTTCCGCGTACTATTAATTCTGCACCAAAAATCCTCGCCCGGCAGTTCTTTTAGATCACGCACTTTAAATCCACGAACGCAAACGCCGCCATTCTATGGGCGCAATAATGTACGTGATTTACGAAAAGTTTCTCGTCCGCACAAAATCGTCCGCGTTAAAATCTCTTGGAGAGATTCCAACGTGACGAGGTCTAAGATAAGAATTTCGTTCACAGCGCCTCGGGACAGACAGTGTCGCAGGGCAATATCGAGGAGACGGAGAACCGTGGTATGAAATCAAAGTACCGACAGCTAGGAAACCTCGGAAAATTGAAGAAAACCACGCACGTCCCGTTCCAGCACTCGTTCAAACTCCTTGATGGATTTACTTTTGTTATAATCGAGGATTTACGCGACCCTCGGACGATTGATAGCAATAAATGGTGCGGGATACATGTGTAGGCGAGTGATATATAGCACAATATAAAAGTGTAATACAATGTACAATATGAAAGTATTTATGCAGGGATGTGACTACTAAGAAAAAAAACTTATATTTTTATCCTCTAACGTGAATAAAAATTACACTGTTGGAAAATTTTTTGTTAAATTTAACATATGCCCTATGATCTACTCAGATTTCTGTGTTAATGTAATATAAGATGAATATGTTAGAAACACAAATATTATGTACAAACAATGTAACATTTTAATACAATTTAGAAACA
The DNA here is from genome assembly GCA_003595255.1 of Solenopsis fugax. Classification (NCBI taxonomy): domain Eukaryota; kingdom Metazoa; phylum Arthropoda; class Insecta; order Hymenoptera; family Formicidae; genus Solenopsis; species Solenopsis fugax. The sequence goes on along the minus strand of QKQZ01025113.1, from coordinate 18,998 downwards.
AATTGTAAAAACATATTTTTTCACTTCAAAATTAACATTAATAGTGTATTGACACATACAAGTTATACATTTATTTTAGATTTAACATATCAAAATTACAATTACTCATAATTTATGTTATTTCAACACTAAGATATATTAAATAATAATTTAACATAAAATATTAAAATAAACTCATATATTAAATTAACATTCAAGTATGTTAAAAATTTAACACAAATATTTTATCAAAGCTCGATTTTAAAATAAATACAAAATATTTCCTATTGTGTAACAATGTAAGAGTAAATATAGATAATTCGTTTAATCTTAGAAAATTACGATGAAATATCTATAATCCGATTTAACTATAATCCTCTGGACTTTCATTAAGAATCAAAAGATTGTCCATATTATCGCTGTCTGTACACATTTTTAAAAATGACAATTTTCAGCTTTTTTGTAAAAAAAAAAACATCGAGCTTAATAATCTATCTTTTATTTAGAAACTAAATATAAAATTTAGAATTAGCATCAATTATTTTATAATAAATTCATACTATTAGCTCGGATTACACAAAACTTAGAAACACAAAAATGTTATAAAAATTAATTTTGTGATAAAAGAGGCGTTTCTTTGCCTCCGATGTTGCCGATCAGTTAATTTACATTCCTCACAGCCGAGATGCCACGACAATCGCCATTTTCGACCGAAGAACGATAATAACGGCGATGTATCGTTATCTGAATCTAAGCTGACAGCCATCAACGCGGTAAAAGCCAACGCAAGCACGGAGCCGTGCCTTCCACCGGAGGTTCCTGTGTTAATTAATGATTCGAATCTCATTTATCATTACGGCTATGTCGTGTTCTCAGACCTTCCACTCGCCTTCGAGCACGACCTCTCACTGTAGACACAACCGTACCTTACCTCTTCCTCCTTTTGTCGTTCTAGTCTGTATATAGGGTGTCTTCGGACGTATCAAATATTTCTTCCAACGGAAGCATTACAGATTATAAAAAAAGATTTCTACTACAGATGCAGTATTCGCGAAGTTATTTAATACTAAAAATTAAAGGATTTATTATGTTCATTTAATCCTTTACTTTTTTAAATAATTTTAACTAATTTCGATTTCCCTCCCTCTCTGATTTCTCTTTCTATTTTTTTTGTTTCTCATTCAACATGAAATTTTCTTTGAATTGGCAAAGTATTCAACATTAATTGACACAGTCATTTGTTGCGATTAAATGGTTAACGCCGTCTAATTTTCGCTAGATGAACATTGACTTCGAGATCGTCTGAGAGTTGAGAGGATGGTCCGTTTTAAGTCTGGCACACCCAATATACAACGTATATACAAGCTCACCTCGTAACTCCACTTTTCCGGCCACCCTTCGCTATGTACCCTCGCCCTTTTCTCCGCGGCGCCAGTCGCCTTTCTCTAATTAAATAACTTCAAGACACTATCCGTTACTTCATCTATCTATTCGACCGTTCGTCCGTCTGCAGTTCTTCTTTTCAGGTTTGAACACGAGATGCCCATTAAAGCGAATGCGCGAAATTCGATATCTCCGATATCTGTTTGGCCGTGACGAGCGATTCGAGGGACCTCGAACCGCCGTGTGCTACTCGGCTTGTTGTGCTTGTCCTGCGAATTTGTTCGCGATTCCGCCTACCTTCCGGAAGTTTGCCCAATGAGTAAGACGCAACATCGACCGCATTAAAATCAAGAAGATGAAGTTTAATCGAATATCGCCTTCGAGGAAATTTCTACGAACAGTGGCGAGAGAATTAAAATTAAATTAGCTACATATATCTTCCCTTCGATATTGTATTGGATTCTGCACTTTGGTGCAGCGGATTGCATTATCTTTTCCCAGTTTCTTTCCAGAATGTGTTACCAATCCAAACATTTCCATCGATGAATATTAATGATATACAGATAAATTAATTTTTCTACGAATGGATACGAATGAATTGAAGAAATCTAAGCGATTTGTTCATTTATCATAGTTTGATCGCCTACTTATGGATTAAAGTGATTGTAAAAGTATGACGTATTTTCATCCTTTTTAGCGTCTAAATCATAAACTGCAAACACGTACAAAATCAACTACGTATTTGCAATGCTGGTCTCGAATGAGACGCACGTTCGTTGCCTTTTTAGAAACTGGACCGGTTGCGCAGTCGAAAATCACGAAGAAACGTGACGAACAGACGGAAAGAGGAAACCGAGAGATAATCGAGAGGACGGAGAAAGATCGTCCGGATATATCGCGGAGCTTGTCTTGTCGGTCCATCCATTATTCAAGTCGCGCAGCTTACAAGTACGCCACGCACGCGGGGGCCTCATTAATTCGCTTTATGTGTTTGTCCAGCGACATTGGCCAACCTCTCAGATACTTTCAGCCTGCAAACATACCGCTTCAACATACCGCAAAGGGCACGGAATATCGAATGAACTTTTGATGTTCAATTCGCGACTATCTTCTAAAAAAACTTCACTGCAATGCAGTAGTTATAGATACGTACACCCCCTCAATAAACGATATTAAACAGCGAAATTAAGGTACGAAATAAAGTAGGAATACAAAAGGAACAAACACTGTACTTAAACTTCGCTTTCAATTCGATCAATAAATGTGTAAATATATGAATTAAATAAAATCCATCTCTTCCGGTTGAAATTAAATTCCTTTTAAAGAGCAAGCTTTACTGAGCGTCCAAAATGATTTTCGTTTGAAAAGAGAAAAAATGCTTCGTTTGCTCCACAATATTGCTCGAACAATGCACCGAGCGTAACAAATGCTAGTGACGATATTCCTTTTTGCGGCATTCGTTTTGCAGGAAATACGTGGAAATCGGAATGGAAACGCAAGCTGATGTGCGTGCAGCGAGAAATAGCGTATCTACCTCGAATCGATGATCAGCAATGCGATATGCCGAGCGCTGGACATCGAGTTGCGTAACCACAATCGAAACTTTGCATCAATGCGGAGGACCGCGGATTTCATGAATCCCCGCACGATCAGCTTGTTCGAAACGAAGCTATCATGATTTCCGCGGAATCGTGGACAGTTTCCCGAACGGAAAATATTATAGATCACATTCGTGCAAACATGCCGTTGAACGATCAAAGAACGATAATAACCCGTGACAATAATTCTCCAGTACACTCATCGAAGATTGATTTCTTTTCAAAAATGTTTGCTTGTTATAACAATTATAATCACGTCGTAATACATAAATTAAAATCGATATAATAATACGCAATTTGTATAGCAAGAAATATTAGAAATAAGTAAAAAATAATGTAAAGAGTGTGTAACGTAATAATATGAAAGTAGTAAGAGTGCAACTAATGCTTGGTGAATTTCTTCGACACGATTAATAAATGGAAATCTTATCTATCTCGAAACTGTTATCATTCTTCGTACGTCCTTCCACACTATCCATCGTCTTAATTAACGCGCTGTCGTGCACGTCTTACGTGGTTCATTTCATCGCGAGAAGTAGATCGCGTAGATTAAGTCTTCAACGGGTAGCATGCAGGCGTCAGTACGTTGGCAATTAACGAGGTTTTAAAGGGGCGCACCAGCGATAAATAGGTAACTATAATATTGTGGAAGGTCTGGGAGCTTTCCATCACTCGGTTATAACCAGCCGAATCAGGGACGACAGCGATAGTAGAACAAACGTAACAATATTTTTCGATAACTAAATTAACTGCTGAAATTTTTTTAATCTGTATGACAATATATTTAGTTTTAAAAATATCTTTGTGCATTTTACAATTTTATATAAATAAATTCTTATGAAAAATAAATTAAAGCTAATTAAATATAGAGATAAATTAAAAATAAAGCTAAATTAATTGTTACGAAATTATCTTCTCAAATAATTTGAAATAGCTGCTAATGCCAAAATTGGATATAGCTGCTAATTAATTGACAGGCCATCAAGCGTATGCACGATCGTTTGGAATCAAATGAAAGCTGTTCTTTCCACGTGACAACAGCTAGGTGTGATTTATTCCTCTGCAACGTGATTGGATCGTTGATCCTGACGGATGAGAGGCATCCGTCATGCTGGCCGACTGGAACTAGCAGCGGTACCTCTTTGCAATACACCATAAAAGTAACTGGAAAAGGAGAGCGAGACTCAGTCACGATATAACGAAGAACCAGTCACGGTATAACTAAGCGCGCGGTAAAAAGGAGAACGTATTATTGACGTATAACAGCACATAAAATTGCGTGCATACATCGACTACATAACGACACTTTGTATGTCAAACATGAGAGATCGATTTCTGCGAAAGAAAGCTTAAGAAAGTTTTTCGGATCAATATCTAAACGAACCTTTCTACGGATGCTCTCAAATATTAAAAATTTCTCTAGGGACATTCAAAATTACAATGTTATACATTAAATTTGTAACTACCACACGCTCGGTTTCCACACAAAGTCGACAAAGAAGTAACTGCAGAAGTTACGTAATAAGTTGAAGGAAGATAACCAAGCAAGTTGTTATTTAATTTTCCCTTGTGGCATCATATATTCGCTATGTTGGCTCAATGCTCCGTAAAGTATTGCACGCATTGCGACAATGGATGAAGAAAGCTGAATTTCAATTTAAAAAATATTATGACGATAGTTTAAAAGAAAACTATTCTCGTTTTTATAATGTATTTTCTGTATAATCTATAAAATATTTTCATAGCTATAGGTTTAATAGCTATAGAAAAAAATAAATATTGAGATATTTTGAATAGCATTTTCGAATTCGCAAGCTTAATATATTCGTGATGAATGCACTAATATAATATATTAATGTAATAATGTGTTGAGAAAACTTGTATCTTATAATTTTTCCGCATTAATAAAGCAATATTTCTACGATGTTGTTCGGTGCGCGCGAGCGTCGAAATGTCCGCCGTGGACTGGAACGGCGCGGCGGCGGACAACGCGTATTCCCATGTCAAATTTTGCGAAAACCCGGCTCTTTTTTCATTTCCGCGGGATAAATTACCGCGTGCCTGTGTAACACGCTATCCCCGTGAGATTGTATCCGGATGCGTACGTATGTATAGCACGAGCGTATTTTATACTGTACGCACATCTGCGGCCCCGCGATGCGCATATGCACCCTGCGGCGGACGGGCCGGTATCGTGGACTGACAGTTTTCACTATATTTGGCCTTTGATAAATTCCCATCGGCCTGTGTGATTCAAATTCTGTCGGAGCGCCGGATGCGGCCATCCATGCTCTTCAAAATTGCAAGCAGGATCAAGTCAAAGGCAACTTTGGAATCTAATTGTCTATAGTAATCTGTATTCTTTGAATCTTCCGTATCTTTTCCGTATCGATGGTCTTACTAGTTGTGTGTGCTCCCAATTCCTAATTATAACTATGTTTACCAAATCAACATAATTAAGACAAACACAATACAATTAATATTCCTGATTGAAAAGATCTTGCACAATTCTTATAAGTCTCGGTGAAATTAACTGAAACTCTAGTATGTTAATAATTATAATTCTGAACTCACTGAACAAAAGTTTCCATAGGCACAAAACTTGATAATAGCTAGTTCTCTTGCTACAACCGTTTAAAATGTATTTTAGCATTATTTGATATTTCAAATTGGTTTTTTGTAACAAATTACAGAATAATATGCGATTCACTTATACGTATGTGAATGTTTTGTGCGTATATCCAGACAGCATACAATATTTACAAAAGATTTATAAAATAATTCAGAATAATTATTTGAATATTTTATATTTACCAAAATACTTCGTAAATATTTTTTGTTATTTTAGATTGAACACATCGTAAAGATTTATCATTAATATCACATAAAAGTATTTATAAAATGTTACTATAAATATTTATTGTTTACTTATCATATACATATATTGTATAAAATATTTATATAATATTTTTAAAAAATAGTAATAAATATTTAGGAATATATATCATAAACAATGTATGCTGCCTGAGTACGTGTTTGCTTAAGTGTATATTTATGACAAAGTGTAAAGGAAAGCAGCAAATATGATAATATGTAGTTCTTAAAGTATATGCTTAAAAATATTAGGATAATAACAAATAATACATACTGATTTTTATCTATCTACATACATGCGCGCGTGCACATACACGCGTACACAGAATCAGCAATTTGTAAATAAAATTCTGTGTATGTTTGTGTGAAACAGTAAGTATATGAATGAAAATAAGTCTGTATTACTTATTGTTATATCCTAACATTTTTAAACATATATTTTAAAAGCTACATAGTAGCATATTTGTCACCTTCCTTTACACACACATACACATTGTCATAAACACATAACACACAAAACATTCCCAGATACGATGTATAAATATTATCATCTAAAATCTCACGATTTTATTATAAAAAACTGGATTTGCAATATTACTAAAATAATGATAAAATACAATATTTAAAATGGCTATAACAAAAAAACTAGCCATTTTCAAGCTTCGTACCTATGGAGACTTTTGATCAGTAAGTCAAGAATTATAACATGCTAGAGTTTCAATCAATTTCATCTAAGGTCAAAAGCCATAAAAATTATACATAACATAACATAACTATATAATTATATAACATAACATCTCTGCACGAAATATTTCTAATTTATATTGTACTTTAAGAATTTGTCCAAACTATTTTTATTATTGTGCTTGGATTTTATATAGTTTTTAATTGAACATAATAAGAATATATTATACAAATTACTTGTTGAGACCAAGAATTCTTTTCTACCGAATCCTTTATTCAGTTTAATTTATATAACACTATAACAAATAGTTTAAAATCGTACGAAATGTTAATAAACATGCTAAGTAAGAGCTGTTGGGTTACTTATGAACTATTTAGGTAATATAGATTTACATCCTAATACTATCTTCCCATATTCTGCCCTTATCTGAGATTAAGCCCGCTAATCTCGTTATGAAATATGCGTGGCGTATAAGAGCGAATAGCGAATGTAAGTGACATTAAATCACTATTACGCTGTAACTCTTTACTAAGCTGGCCATACATGTAAGATATTAATAATGCCAGACGTCAAGACCCAGAAAGAGAATAGCACATAGTATAATATAAATTGTATATAAAGTTGCCTTAACATTATTAACCATAATACATTTCCTTCAGACATCACAGAATTAATTATTTAAAAGAATAAACTTCTCTCTCTCAAATCTAATTAGTTAATGTTTCCTGAAGTATTCTCTTTATCTTGGGAATATTATTATACAATAGATTCAATTTAAATCATTCATGTTACAATCCTTTTCATACTTTTATATTACAATAATAATGTATGATGAATATTTGTAATATACTGTACACTATAATTTATGTGTACATTTCTACATAACATCTCTGAATGAAATATTTCTAATTTATATTGTACTTTAAAAATTTGTCCAAACTATTTTTATTATTGTGCTTAGATTTTATATAGTTTTTAATTTTATAATAAAAAAAAGGTCAAAATATCGAGCAGATACCGATGTTATTTGTGTATAATTAATAGTTTATTCAATTACTGGGACGTTTCGGTTTTATTTAACCATCCTCAGCCAAAATTTAAACAATTTTCAAATTTAGCTCTACATTATTATAATCAATATAAAGTTGAACAGACTTGACAAATAAAGTTTAAACAATTCTTGAATTTTCCTCTACAGTATTTAAGTGACATAATTGATATGAAAGGTATAACTAACGTAAATTAAAATAAATAATAAATTAATAATAAATTAATTAAATATAAAACGTAACAAGCCACATCACAAGTTTGACACAAAACTTTATATTGATTGTAATAATGTAGAGGTAAATTTGAAAATTGTTTAAATTTTGGCTGATGATGGTTAAATAAAACCGAAACGTCCCTGTAATTGAATAAACTATTAATTGTACACAAATAACATCGGTTTTCTGCTCGATATTTTGACCTTTTCTTATTATGATATTGCTTGTGCTAGGTCGAGCTAGGTATTGATATTATTTCTAGTTTTTAATTGTTGAACATAATAAGAATATAGAATTTACTTGCTGGGACCAAGAATTCCTTTCTACTTTCGTTACTATTTCATTTATTTCGTGCAACCGCGTACGACAGTCGACATCACGTCGCAGTAGGCGGACGATGTACTTAAAACTTTAAATATGTTGACTCCGGAACTTTGCGTTACGTCACAGTGCCAACATCCCAAGAAACTAACTCCAATCCGCAGATAAGCACAAACAAGGTACAAATACGATACACGAACATGGCAAAGGATTATCTAATTAAACCACGCGCGTGAGTTGCGTCACGGCCTGCGTAACGCAGCTAATCGCCTTCAGCTTTGCAGCGCCCTTATAACGAGAACGGATCGACACGCAGACAGCTCAGATAATTGTCTATCGATGAATCGATCCGCTAAATTAAAAAGCACCTTACGTAATGTATAAGCTATAGGATTATGGGGCGACTTACAAGTTAGCGAGGTTTTGATTCATTAGCACTTAAAAACATCCCCTTGAAAAACTAATTAAAGAACCCGAGCCAAAGCGAGATTAAAGTTTTTGTTTATAACTTATGCATATAAATTCAGGCTGAGAAGCGCGACAGATGGTTTATAAGGTCACTGCACCAGTCGCTGAACAATCACCAGTAAATGACCATTTCAGAAAAGTATTAAAATAATAAGACTTTAAAATAATAAATTGAAAATTAATTGTATTTTTTTTTATAACCTAATTTTCATAAAGATTTTATTAAAATATTTTTTATTTAAAAATATAATTACAATAAAATCTCATTTATATATTCATTGACTGGTGCAGTGACTCTAGCACTGCATTGTTGGTGAAAAACTGACTGGAAATGTAATGCAAGCAAATCCCATTCTCTATAATTTATACCACATTACAATAAAAAGAAAAAAAATATATCCTTGTCATAATAATTTATAATTATTCGAATATATGTTCAGGTTTGATGTATTTTTTAATCTATCGCATAACTCGTTTTTTTATATAAAATTTATTTAGGATATATAAAATCAAAGAAGCCATCACATTCTTTCTTAATTACTTCCAAGTACGTCACCATTTTGCTTTGTATAAGTCTAAGTTTACCTACTGATGTTATACTAATGCTAACTTCAGGTAAATTAAGAAAAGTTGTAGCACGACAAAGGCTGTCTTAAGTTTCGATTAATAAAACTTTCTTGCATTTCGCGGCAATCAATCTGCTTGTCTACGGCTTGGAAACCGCAACAGTAAATAATCAAGATACAGTTATACGACCAATGATTAACATTAATATTTCAACATAATCGATCAAATGGCTTAAGACGTTTCTATTAGCTTGGCGGAGGGAAACGCCAATCTTACGTAATCTTTTGTTATGACGCTAATCTTGCTTGGCGGAAGGTACTCGCCACGAAAGTCGCTGAGCTAGACAGCTTTTTCATTAAATTATGCCCACATGGAAAGTACGTCCTTTCACGAGTTGTCACTGTGCCAGCCTTAAATAAAAGGAACGCCCGAAGCGACCGTCCCCCCATCGAAAGATTCCATTGGCGGACAACTTTTAATGTACAAAGATCGCCAGGTCCTATGTTCTATCGCGAGCCACCGTAATCACATAGGTTACATCTACCCTCTCCTCTGTAATTGAAACGACAAGGAAGCGAAATGCAAATAAAGCCGAATTAAACTCCACTGAAACCGTTCGCCAAATAGCTGGTGGTCTTCAGCGTCCACAAAGCGTCATACTGAAAAGCACGAGATCTCAAATGCTTTTATCCCTTTCCGCTTCGCGTGATTCCAATCGGAATCATGTTCCGAGAAAGTAATCAAAATTAATTACTTTATAAGTATCAATTTAATCAGAAGCTCTTATTAATAGTTGCAGATTAGAGATACAAATCACAAAATAAAAATATATAAAAATATAGTCTCTGTTGTCCATTAAATCGATTAAATGATTAAAAAATATGAATACTTTTCGTTTTCACTCGATTCTTCAGATTTAGAAAAGAAAATTGGAAGAGTAGTTCACACGTTATCTCTCAATTAGACTTTGCTCACGTAAGAAGCCATGCCGAAAAAGTTAAGACAGAAAATTACATACAACCGTGGATAGACACAATAATACTGTATTTGCTATCCTCTAGTGGCTCTCGCGGGTACTCACATGAAAGAAACGCGTTACGAGGTGTACGAAGAAAAACGCCAAGCGAGATATCGTTATCGCACGTTTCATGAATACGCCGCGATAAAATGTATATAAGCTGTTCCGAGTGGCACGCGTATTTTTCAACTGCTCGTGCAATTGCTTGCGCATGTCCGTACTTCGCGTTTTGCTAATCCAATGCTTTACAATAATCGTATTGTTTCAACAAAGTAACTCATATTTGTTAATATCGTATAAAAGCAATGTGATAAGGGAGAGTTGCCAAATACATACCACTTAAGCTATTTTTTATTATATTTCACATTTGTTGTTTTAGATGCAAATCAAAGCCCGAAATTGCAGCTCGATGTTTCAGTCATCTATTATTATATGTTAAAACTTTCAGTAATAACAAATTAATGTGTTACAAGCTTTTCTATAACATGCTGCGAAAAATGTGATTTAGAAAACCTAAAGTCGCCTAAAATATCGAATTTATGAATTAAAGTAATTAAAAATATAAGAAACCATTGACTAATTAATTTTATTAATAATTTATTGAAAAAGATCAGATATTCAATAATTAATAAATAACAATAATGAAAAGTTAAGAACACTGAAATAAAACTAAATAAAGCTTGAATTTATTTTTGTAATTGACACATTTTTATTTATAGCAATTAGTAGTTTTACTATTATCACTTATCAATTTTACATTAGTATTATTTTTTTATATTAAAATTTGTAATGATAGAAATTAGGAAACTTGTTTAGGAAAAAGTTTATAAAATATCGATTTTATTTTTATAATAATTGTAAATATGTATATACGATGTAAATTATTCTACATCAAGCCTTTTTGTAAAAATAAAAAAAAAGAACATAGTCAATAATAGTCCAATTAAGAGAAGTAAAAATTAATAACTACTTAAGAATATATTTTCTAATAGTTGAAAAAATAAAACTGATTAATTAAAAACGATACGTTTCAAATTTACTATAACTAAGTCAATATAAATAATATCCTAAAGGAAATAAGAGGCTAGATCATAAAATAAATGAAATATAAATTAACATCTATTATAAGATACCAATAATAAGACCGATAAATGTCATAATAATATAAATAAATTTAAAGAAGACTTCGTAAAATCGTATCATTCATATTAGTTAATTATTCTCACTTTTCTAATCGTTCGAAAATAAATATAGGCTAAATGGCTCAATTATTGACAATATCCTAAATATCGAAAATTTGATCTCAAAAGTTTTTTTGAATGTATAAATTATATTATTGCACAATTATATTTACGTGTTTAATTTTATTTGAATTCTGTAGGAGATTCTTAAAATCTACTTATTGTTATAACATTTCATGAAAAATAAAACTTTAATCTTCTAATTAAAACAACATACGTTTAAAAAAACGCTTGTATACACACATACATGCGTGTGTTCTTACATAAATTAATTAAATATACATATTATAAGTAATAACAAGTAATGATAGATTACTCACTCCCTGCCGCCCCCCCCCATGATCGTCCAACACCACNCCCCATGGTCGCCCGACACCATCCAGGTCGGCTTCTCCTCTCGGAATCCTACGTGCCTGCTTGAGCTGTTTCCCCATGGCACTCACAACACGCGAGAACGCGATATCACGAACGCGCGCGCTAATTACCGAAACGCAACGAATACAGGACTAATTATGCGGACCGATATTTCTCGATTAAACGTGTCGCGATTCAGGACTGCTTCGCTCTCGTCGCGTCTCCGTGGCGTTGGCCATCGTCGAAAATTTCGATGGGGACAATACTTCGGTTTACCACGCGTGGCACGTTAAGGTTAGAAATGCCGAATCGAGGAATGCCGGTCGATCCTTGCTTTCCGTGCATGCGCTATTTAGCGCGAACGCGCGTCTCTAAGGATTACTCCAATCAAATGCGTGTTTTGTGTTTTGTTCAAACGCGCCCGTGTAAACAGACCAGAGATTGAGATTCCTTTTTGCGCGCGTTGAACGCGCGACAACTCGTGCATGGAAAGCAGGAGTTATAACTGTACAACGCGACGCGACGCGACGCGATGTGACGATTCGCCTAGAAATACAGAGAGACGGAGGAGAGTGATACAGGATTCAGTATTCAGCACAATAATAGCACAATTTTCGGTCACGCGAATTCCACGAAACGCACTTTTTACTACCAAAAGATCGATCGCGACTTGCTGTTACTCGAGTAAGCGACTCGCGACATGCCCGCCGCCCGCACTTTTCAACGATCTGAAGTTGGCGGACGAACTGCGGGCGCGCGGGCGCTTCAATCGGTGCGCGGTGAAAAGTTCAAATTTCAAATCGTTCAATGCGATGTATCTTATGTATACTGTTAAAAATGTCATGAAATTTCATGAACTTTTAATAATACAATGGTAAATGATATTTAAATCAGTAACTGAATCTTGTAACTAAAATGATTCTTAATGTACATGTTAATGAAATTAAGTTTAAGTGAATTAAAATATATAAGTGTACTGAAATTTTATATATTTTTAATACAAACGTTAATAAAATTTAAGACATTAGTGAATATTCATGTACTGCATTACTTTTCATTTATGGGCTTGATGAACCAAGCTTCCTTTACATATTAATTAAAAGTCATTAAGAAAATTCTAACAATGTACGTGCAAGCACGTAATAATTGTATGTTTTAAACCAAATTTGGTAAATAAGAAGTCTGTAGCCAAAAGTTGATAAGGATATATATTCAAAATAAAATTGTATAAATACGTCATTATATGCTATATAAGTTAATGAAGAATTTTCGTTCAGATGTACCTGATTTTCTAAAATGCTAACAGCATACAAAGCAAAATAAAACTTGTTAAATTTTTGTTTATATTACTTAATTCTTATTTACTTTTTATTCTTGTCACGAATATTGCATATTCTATGAAGTAAAAATGTAAAATATTGAAAAGGTACGTTTTAAGAGATCGGTACGCATTCAACAACTTTCCCCTACATCTATTTGACAGAGTTCTCTAAAAATCGCGTATTATTTTTTAATAGTTGATGCTAAAAAAATCTACAAAATACAGCTTAAGCGTCACATGTCAAATAAAATTATTTCGACGCTAATAAATTTGCGAAAGGTGATTATTTACCTTACTTTAGCCCGAACGCGCAAACACAATGCACGCCACAACATTGCAGGAAGTTCTTATATTAATCATCCGCTGTCTGTTAATAAAGGCACCGTCGAACCTCTTAGAAGCCGCACGCCACAATCTCGGCTAAAACGTTTGACGGGCTAAAAAATTACGAGGCGTTTGAAGCTTGCGCGATCAAGCTGGAGTCCCCGCAGAGACGGCCCCGACTCGATTAGCCTTGTACATCCTTACATCCATATATGCAGGGGCTTATTCGCGATAATGGCGGGCGTGAACGATATTTCACGGCAGCCCCTATATCATCCTCGAACTACAGCGTATAAGCAAGTGCGATCGCGGATAACGAGCGACGGCTTTGTCCGTAAGCTGTCACGGGTTGTGCAACCTGATTCCGAGGAGAGAGAGCATAGTAGGAAATTACAAGCGCACGCTCGTGTCCGCGCTACGATCGATACGCTGATGGTTTTTCAAAATCGTCTCTTTATTCTGTAATCATCTGTCAGTCCAGAACCATGCAGGAGGACAAAGATACTAAATGATTGGAGATATTCGACCGTTAATGTAATACATACAAATTGAAATAAGAACGCCTTGTATGGTCAAGCTGGATCTTAGTGCTTTTTATAAATTTTACTTGTGTGATTTTTATATACCTTTTTTCAAATTTACTAAATGATATTTCGCGTCACAAACAAATTTTAACCCAGTTTCGCAAGGAGAAGGAAGGAGAAAGAGAAACTAACTGACTGACTGACTGACTGACTGACTGACTGACTGACTGACTAACTAAGAGAGAGAAAGAGAGAGAGAGAACTCTTCTACTGCTGATAATCAACTTTGCCGGCATTAGCGACGATTAATAGTCGCACCACACTGGCAGCTGCGAGTGAAGGCTCGGTTCAGCGTTTTGGAAACGTTAACTCGGACGTATTAAGTCCGCTAATTATATCGTATCCTGTGTACATGTGCGAATTACCGCGCACAAAGGCAGAAATTTCGAACGCTCGGCGAGTAACGGCGCGAAATAATTACGTAATGTTTCAAAATTGCGCCTCCGACCGACATCACTCGAGGCGTACCACTCTTTTTACCTTTTCATCGTCATGCGAACCGGCTGTTTGTATTCACGGGATACTCGTGCTTGCAAAAAGATCGTATATACTCCCCGGCAAGGATTTCGCCAGATGCTTTGGGGCTTACAACTGACTTAGCGGCGTCTCTTTAAGGTCCTACTACGCGTCTGCCTCTTTAATCTTATGGAAGGTAAATTTATCGTCAGGCAAACAAGGCAGGCGGCAATGTTTGCACCTTATTATAGGTCCCTCGCGAATTTTTATATGTACGCGTCCGTGTACTTTTGCTGCGCGTGTATTCCAAGATATAATAAATACATGAACCGCGGCTCTCGCACAGGTAGAAGACGAGTCGTCTACCGTTATCTTATGCAAATTATATTATACAAATAACCGCAGTTAATAATAAAAATTCATAAGCAATATTATTATTCTCAATTGTGACCAATTATCTAGTAACGTATATGACCAATGCATTGGACATCTTGAGAAAAGATCGATTCAAAATATGATATGTATTCTTCAGTTTTTAAAAATGAAAATATTCTAGTCTCATCTTTCCAGCCTAGAAATAAAAATGTTTTTCTTTAATATAATACTTTAAACACAAAGATATAATAATCCGTCAAAATTTACGAGTCAAAATATAAGGATGTAATAATAAGATTTTAATTCGAAACAATATTATATATTAACTTTGGTACGTTTCGGCTCTACTTAGCCTTCTTCAGCCTAATAACAATAATTTTTAAATCGGAAAGTAAATAGTATAACGACGCAATATTATATTAAATTTATGAAATCTAAACGTCTACGAAATTTACCGTTTAGATTTAATAAATTTAATATAATGTTGCGTCGTTATACTATTTACTTTCCGATTAAAAAATTATTATTAGGCTAAAGAAGGCTAAGTAGAGCCAAAACGTACCAAAGTTAATGTATAAAATTGTTTCGAATTAAAATCTTATTATTACATCCTTATATTTTGGTATAATATTGTTTCGAATTAAAATCTTATTATTATATCCTTATATTTTGGCTCGTAAATTTTGACCGATTATTATATCTTTGTGTTTGACAACGATACGAGCGTGTCTTAAATTTATTACTGTATAATACTTTATTTTAAGACATTCTGTTATTTATACTCAGTTTCAGATAAAATTAATGTTAATGTAATTAACTATTATTTAAAAACGATATTATGCCAAACTAATAAAACGAATATCTACATCATCTTTATTTCTGTCATTTCGAAAAGCTGAATGTATCTCACGTGTCGATGAATCCATCAGAAACTTTTAACAAGAAAATAAAAGATACTCATTTTCAAACAGTTTTATATTTTGGCGGCTTAATATTATGGACAGATTTCATTTGTTCGCAGTGCTTGTTATCTCTAATGTCTGATTTTTTAATAGAAAATTAACGCTTTCATGTGTCTTATCGTATTAATACGCAAGGTAAAGAAGGAGTAAATTTTTGTAAATAATAATGCTTATGTATATAATTGTGTATATATGTATGCGTGGAACAATGCGTCGCTTATGTTACGTAAGGTGCGCCAGAGGCGACGTCGTTACGAAAATGGCTTAAGCCCGCGTTAATTAAGGAAGGCTTTAGCTGGTACTGGCTATAATCACCCGCGGCGGGCGTCGCCATGGCGACTGTAGAATGCGTAGAAAATGGCCGCGAGATGAGGAAATGAATGAACCGGAGTCGGAAAAGAGAAAGGGAGGCTAGGGCAGCCAGTGCAACTGTTTTTACAAGACGGGATCGTCGGTCATTTGTCAGTCTCTCTCCGTCTCACCCTTCCTATTGCTCTTCGCGAGACAGCCTACCCGTTATGACTGGTGGTTATTACACGACTGACTGTATTATCTTCATGTCATGTACTGGCAAACAGCGCGTTCCGTTGATTCTCTATGGTCTGTATGCAGTGTTTATAACCCATTATTTCGAAAAGAAAATATCTCAATTAGAAAAAAGCTCCTCTACTGAGATCATTAAATTTATATTTCTCGTATATGTAACAAAAAATATATAAAATATAAAAATTGATAAATATGAGGATAGATTATCGTGTATTTTAATAATAGTTTAATCAATAAATTCATGGCAATCTAACTTAAAATTATAAATTGATCACCATATAAATATAAACATTTATAGTGTAAAATTGTAAGTTGCATATTATAAGTTGCATATGTTTACTTTAACTTTAAAAGAATTCCCTGAAAATTCCTGGATTTTCCAAGAATTTTATTGAAAATTCCAGGTAAGATTACAGAATTTTTTAATGCAGCTCTGAAATAAATTTATTTTATTATTAGACTTTTTAATGTTCCTTAATCATACAATCACAAAGAAAAGCCACTTGAGTTATGAAAATTAAATTTGAGAAAGTATTAAAAGAAATAACAGGAATTGAATATAGCACATAACGATCTGTCTGCAATACATAAATCTAGCTCACGGTAATTAAACACACAACGCTAATTAATCGATTGTTCATTATCAAGAAAAAAATTATCAAAGAAACAATTTTGTCAAAAAAAAAATTCAAATTTACAAGTAAAATTCCAAAAATTTTCTCCTAAATACTGACAAAGTTCTATGATTTCCAAAAATTAATTCCATGAAAATTCCAGTTTTCTCCGGTAGTAAGCATCCTCTGTATATGTACCAAATTGTAATCTACTTATTAATTGTGTGATTTTAATCACTTGTTTCAAATAAATGTAACTAATTAGCCTAATTAGTCGACACTAAATAGCTCATATCAAATATTCAATATAAATTTAATTTATGCAACATTAAAGAGCAAATTACTGCTACTATTATAAACTTATTATAAACTCTTTTCTTTGTTACAAACTGATAATTATTTAATTAAAATATATTTATGAATATTTGATGAAATATATATTTTCTTTATTATTTTGTGCATAAATTACAATTAATAATAAATTAAATATTTTATATGTATTTGATTTAAATATTGCAATGTTGAGTCATTTGAAAGTTGTCCGTAATGTAAGTCAATTACATTTTTACAGACCTAACAAATTCTATACGGAAACCATGGCATGGAGACGGTGAAAAAAAGTGAAGTCATTAAAAAAAGGACTATGATAACGAAAAAACGCTGGATCGGGTCTCTAGGCAATACGAGGTACTCGAATACTTTACGTTGTAATCAGTCGGGGAGCGAAATAGAGCGGGATCGGTACCGGTCCGATCCGGTACGGTTACACGAGAGGGTTACCGATTAATGCAAATGTCTAACCTATTGCGGTGCATGGCATAGGCCCGGTCTAACTGATGGGCCGATCGCGGAGAACCGAGAAGTACGGAACCGAGAGAAGGGGGCGAGCGAGCGAGCGAGACTGACGACGATATGGACATGGAGTTGTCCAGAGCGCGTGGAGTTGGTGCACGGAGATGGGTATAGGAGTGGGTCTATTCTGAATTACCCCCGACCTAAACTGGACCTGCTCCACGACGACCGTTCGACCGCAGCGCTTCAATTTAGAATGCTAATCAGGCGGCGTTCCTCCCTTCGCACCGTCCCTCCGCCGGTCGGCACACCGGCCATTGCGCCGGCGGTTTAATGTCTATACGTGTATTCATCCCTTAATCTGCCGGTGCTTCGAGGGTCAGAGGTGAGCCGCCTTTAACCGAGAGCTAGTGCCACTATGTCAATGTCTCTGCCGTAGGAGAATTCTCGCCGCAGTGAGAGGTCGTAGCGATCGTGGCAACATCCTTCTGGCAAAGCCGAGAATAGTTGGAGGCCGCCGACCCTGAGGACTCAACCCGTTCCCCTCGCTTTGATCTCCCGTCAGGACAAGTATATAGACGAACGTATGCTTGGAGGCCGAACCATTGATCGATGAACATTTCCTGCCCGTCAGCAGAATCGCAGAAGGATAGCGGGTTGCCTCGAGACATTCGTTGCACGATGTCGGTATCATAAAATTGCAAAACTTGACTTCTCGGTTCTGGTAATAATAAGCAAATAGTCTATCCAACTCTTGTAATAAAATAAACTACACACGAGCGGAAATTTAAATATAAAATCGCTGTAGACAGCTATTAAATAAACTAAATAAAGCCTCTCGATATATACGAGGGCTATTTGAAAAGTTTCCGGCCTTTTTAAGAAAAACACATTTTTCGAAGCAAAACAAAATTTATTTCTCGACGTAGTCTCCCTGCAACTCGATACATTTAGTCCAACGTTTCTCTCATCCTTTTAAACCGTCAGAAAAAATTTGATTGTCTAAACCTGAAAAATATTGGTTTACAGCGTTTTTCACCTCAGCATTTGACTTATACTTTTTTCCCCCGAGAAATTTTTTCAAATTTGGAAACAGGAAAAAGTCGCTGGGAGCTAGATCTGGCGAATAGGGTGGGTGCGGAAGCAATTCAAACTTCAATTCGTTCAATTTTGACATTGCGACCATGCGCTTTTGGTCGATCGTCAATAAGCGCGGCACCCAGCGCGCGGATAATTTTCTCATATCCAATTCTTGATGTAAAATCTTGTGC
>QKQZ01025112.1:0-10842 GCA_003595255.1 Solenopsis fugax | reverse complement strand
GTCGTCGTCGTCGTCGTCGTCACCGATGCCGGGTGTTTTACCCACCCTACCACGCTTTTGTCCTCCCTACTAGTGGAACGAGGGCCGGAGACGACATCCCCACTACCTGCTGCACCACCACCCAACCGCTGCTGTTGTTGTTGAGCATGCTGCTGCTGCTGCTGTTGCTGCTGTTGCTGGTGGATGCTTGACAGTCGCGCCAGCGCTGAAACACAAGCAAGTGGAAAAGAGAGAGGTCAGAAAAGAACCTTCTTGCCGGTAGTGCACGCGTGCGTGCGAGCGCGTGTATGTGTCGGTGGGTGAATGTGGACAAACGTCCTCTGTCGTCCCTTCCTCTCCCACCGTGTCCCCACCCTAGCCAGCCCCCCTCGCGTGCCCCACCAGTGTCCCAAGCTCCGGGTACTCCCACCCCCGCACACTCTCGTCTTTCTCCGTTCGTGTCGTGTCTCCCTTTCTCGCGGTTCGATTTCTCTCTCTCTCTCTCTCTCTCTTCGTCCGGTCGTCCCCTCGAGCGGACTCGGGTGTCCCCCTGTCCCCCACCGCCAGTCTGTCCTTCTCTCTCCGGTTCTGTCTCCGGTATCGTCGAGGCAACCTAGGGTCGCCGTGGCACCGAGGGTACTTACTTACCCCCATCCGTCCTCGCGACCGGACCTACCGTCTCCCACTCCCAATCGACCCTACTACTAGCACCGCCAGCGTCATTTCTACCACTACCATTGCTACTACCACTATCGTTTACTACTACCACAGCAACGTCGCCGTCGTCAGTCCGGTACCACCACTAGTGCTGTGCCACCACTATACGTCGAGTTATACGAGGACGACCGCGATGAGTCGCGCGGCGTCCTCCCCTCCATCCGGATTTTCTCATGAGACTCCGGCATCCATCAACCTGCTGCTGCCGCCGCCGTCGTACCGTCTCGACTTGTACGAGGTCCATCCGCACGCTACCGGCGCGGCGCGGCAAGAAGAGAACAACAGTATTCTCGCAGGTATCCTCGCGACGCGATTTCAATCGTTCGATTTCGTAGCGCGCTTCGGAACCACAGGGCCTATCCGTCGAATTTAATAAAAGAATCTATTACACATGCTTTTTCCCTCGTCACCAAATTGAAATAATGAAAATTACATCTATGTTACGCAAATAAGTATATGATATATATGGTTGCATCATTGCTCAAGGCGTGCATAATCACGTGGAACTCAATTTGTTTCAAATTCACTATATGACTGAGATTAAAGTGAGATGCATAATGCACT
Organism: Solenopsis fugax; assembly: GCA_003595255.1. Lineage (NCBI taxonomy): Eukaryota > Metazoa > Arthropoda > Insecta > Hymenoptera > Formicidae > Solenopsis > Solenopsis fugax. The sequence continues at coordinate 9,582 of QKQZ01025112.1, read as the reverse complement.
CCGCTATATACACACGTATATACGATACTATCCCGAACTTAATATAGGCTACTTTGTAGTGCAGTTGTGCGGATAATCCGTTTCGAGTTGCACTTTGATATTCGAGGAGAAAGTTGATGTTGCGAAGGTGGACGGTCATAAGTATTTCGATGCAAGGTGCGTTGTACAAACTCTCAGTTTGTAAACGAACATGCAGTAATACGTAATGTTCATTTATGTTTTGTGGTACATAATAAACATATATATATATGCATATATAAGGCTATAAAACTCTGTTTTCGGTAGTTATGATATTATTACTGTTATAGACATTTTGAGATTTTTATATTTTAAAACAGTAATTATGGTAGAAGAACCGTGTAACAGTTAATTAACTATTTCGCGAATGTTCAGACAATGGACTCGCAAGTTCCTCATTCAGGAATGACTTTAGAATCAGGAGTGCGCTCGATAATACGCTATGAGATAAAGGAAGCTCTAATTAAAGAAAATACACTAATTCAACGTAACATTGCTGTCCTGCACGTTTCACTGCAAAAGGAAGAAAACAACGAGACACGCAGAAATTGGCGCAAAAATGACCGAAAGCGTGCCGTCGATTCCAACAGAATTACATCGTGATACGGTTATTTATTGGTGGTCCGACTCTATTGAATCACGATTCCTTGCCGCGGCACTATCGAAAGTATGCGCTCGTGAGCACCGATGCATGGAATGCATTTTGTATTAACTATTTCCCCTCGCCGCGCACCCTCTCGTCTTTAAATTAATAATCGTAGTCCACGAACGTGGCGCGTGAGATCGGGCGGATTGATAAATCGCGTATAATAAACGCCGGATAAACGTATGACAAATCGACGTATCGTATCGTCGTGAAATCGATATAAGCATCGCCGGAGATTTATTGTTACCTTGGGTGCAACGTTCCTTAATGAGGCAAAAGCGGATCATCGGCCGCTCGTCGCCTCGTAAGCGCTTCGCGCGCTCCGGTATCGCGTTATGGCGATCGTGGTAGGGAATCGCGCACTCCGCGTGTGCTCGGCCGCGCAAAAAAGGAAAAAAAAAATAATAATAACGTCGACGCTTTCTTGGACACGGTAGCCGACGCAGGTTGTGTGTGCGCACGCTCATCGTTGTCGTCGTCGTGGGGAACACCCATCCAATACCAACGGGGACCAGCGGACGCTTTCCCTCTAGAACCGTCACGCTTTTCGCACCTGACGATTACTATCTCGGGACACGAAAGTTTATGGATCCCCTTATAGCCTCGGCGGACTTAGCGCGAACTCGCAGATCGTATCGCAGATCGCAGCGGCGCGACGGCGGTGGTTCTGTTTACGACGTATACGACGAAAACGCCAATCGAACGTGTTGCGCGCTGATGCTCTTCTCCTATCTACCCTCTCCTCCCTCCCCCCTTCATCAATTTGTGAGCTCCGCATTTGTCGGACGGGATGATCGAAAGTGTCCATCGCTAGTGCGATTGATATTCGCCGCATGAATGTGAACGAACGATAAGAGATTGGAGTAACGCAATTATTTTTTTAGCAAGGATATTGCGATCGTTCGTCCTTCATCAGAGAATCGTGATGCGCCCATAGACATGGACTATTGCAAAATTTGTTTATTCTTCGGTTAATAAATCGATCTTCTTTTTAACGAGAATTGGATCATTAACTATTTCTATGAAATTTTAGGGAAACAAAACTTATGTAGGAAATTAGACTAAAAGTTGTAAAATTGTTGGAAAAAAGGAAAAGAAAAGAGAACTTTTCAAGTTCACTGTTTTCTTTTTAAGCGCGAACAAAATTAATTCATCTAAGAGCTTTATTACGATTCGAAATCTCAAGCAGATATTACGATCGCTTCGGATGATTGAGGATTAATAATGACTCAAAAAGTAGGTATTTTTTTTTTTCGAGATGAAAGATTTTTTTGGGGGGGGAGACCGACAGATAATCTCTCATTGCGTGTCGATGGGAAAGTCGTCGCAGCCGGGATCCATTACGTGATTCCTTTTTGTGCGATCGATAAGATTTGAGGGGGCGGTGTGTTCTCCGTGCGGCGACGATGGGCCTTTGCCAGCGTGATTGTCGTTATAGGTGCCACGTCGAGGGGTTCCCCGCGAGCGGTCCCGACCCTCGCGGCTGGGCCCAGCGTGGGATCAATAAAAACCAAGGAGTCATCGCGATTGGGCGCCACTTGTCATTAATGACTATCCGGTTTTTCGATTTAATTAAACGGCGGCGATGACGATCTTGCCACCTAAATGCCGCGACCGCGGCGGCGAATGAGCCGCGCAGTCATTTAGAATGAAAGATCGCGACTAGATGGAGATAAAGATCAAAGTAATGATCCTTTTGCTGCTCTAAATGTGCGTTTAAAAATCGCTGACGATTGTCGATATCGATGTCGGTTTCGCGTTCAGCTTTAAATAAAATCATTAATTAGAGGAGCGGATCCGCATTTCAACGGTGTAATCGATAATCCGTATTTTACGCGCACAAGATACCGCAGGAGCACCAGTGCCGCTGAATTACACATACATAACCACGCGGAGAAGCGCGGGCGGGATACGTTGAATATAAAAACAAATCGCGTCAGTCGGTGGCGTACGAAATCGCATTTCCCGCGGCAGTGATAAACAAAACAGAATTATCTACGGACCGTCGCTATTTACCCGATCCTTGTTTTATTTCCCCTGACAGGCGCGCGTTGTTTTTTGCGTAATACCGGTGCACGCGGTCGAAGCCGGATTCGCGGGCGTGTGTATGCGTGTGTGTGTGTGTGTGTGTGTGTGTGTGTGTGTGTGTGTGTGTGTGTGTGTGTGTGTGCTTTGCATGTGTGCGCGCGCGTGTGTCAACGAATTTTTCCGCGAGCACGTCCGCGTATCGAGGGGACGGTAATCCGATACCGAACGACGTCCCCGCGTGCGCTTGATTTGCGCGATATAAATGAAAATTAAACGGATCGCCGTTCGCTTTTGTTCGCGGTTAAATTAACGGGTCCGAAAAATTTGCATCTTCACGATCATCGTGTGTCATATCGAACTGCGCATGCTACGTTATGTATTTTAATTCACCGAGGATGAGAAAATATTATTTTTAAGGGAGATAATTTTTTTTTCTAAAAAAAAAAGAGGTAAAAGATTTAACAGTAAATGTGTGCCGGCATATCGTTACATTATCTAATTACGAATGCAATTAATTCTATAGGCTTTCTATTCTTCGATTTTGTTTTCCTAGAGTTTCCAAGATAAAACGTATGACATTTTTTTTCCAATTAATTTTCGCGTGACATCGAGAGCGTGTCCTTCGTTCTTCCGATCCTAATCCAAATAACAGAGGGGAAAATGCGCGAATCGAGAAAAATCGCCCGAGGCAGTCTAATCCTATTTCCCGGAGCGACGCGATGGACGAAGCCGACGAATTATCCGCCGTTATTTACTCAGTTTCTCGTTTTTCCCCCGCACGTTACATTTCCATTTTTCCATAGTTTCAAATCTCAAGAAAAAAAATTTCTTTTTTTTTCAAAAAAAAGCTATACTTTTACGCCAGTTCGTTTTGTCGAGGAGTCGAATAATACAACCGAACCAATTCCATCTAACGACAGGATTGCTGTTTCCGCACGATGGATACCAATATCATGATCGTTGAGATACGCTCGCTCTTGAGTAAAATCTCTTCCCAGACAAACACGATTACACCGTCGATATGAATGCCCCCGGTATTTCTCCAACTGCTCGAGAAACCGATGCCCCTGGCGGGATGCCCTTCGACATTTTCGCGAACGGAAAGCCCATATACTGCCGCGAGTCTATCGACAGTTTTTTTTTTTTTCAACGGATGTACATCCCGCGGTGTTTACGGGGGCGGCTTTCGACCCTTTTCGAAAACCGAAAGCCTGACGGTCGGTCGATCCCGGGCGCACCCGGCCACGGAATGGAGATTCGAGTTTGTACGCGCGTGTGTACGTGTACATATATATATGTATATATGTATAACCGCATGAGGACGACCATGGTGGGATGTAATATCAATACGCCGCGGAAGCTGGATAGTCGCGTCTGATTTTCCGAGCGCATCGGCACGTGGATAATGTTTTAATGGAGTTTGCGGAGTGCGAGGAGAGAGAGAGCGAGAGCGAGCGAGAGAAAGAGAGAGATACTTGGCCGGGCTATGGTAGAGGCCAAGGGTGAAGTCGGCACACGGTTTACATACCATTTACTCGCGCCCTGTAACCTTGTCGAACGCTTGTTTACAGTGTTGTACAAACGGCGTCGCCAGCATTCTCGATGCCGAACCCATCACGAGCTCTCGTCGTCGTGAACATTGAATAATTTCCATTCCTCCGACTGATCCCCCTTTCTCTCCGATCATCCACTGATTTATTTTACTTAATGTTTTTTTTACGCAGAAAAAAATGACTATCAAATCAACAATTTATTGTTTCATATATGAGCGAGAATATAAAATCTTCTTGGAAGAATTTGATAATTTTGATCAGACATAATTTGCTGACTTGAAGAAACAAAATTTCTTTATGTTAGCAAATTATGTCTCTTTGAGATTATAAATACTTCCAAGGAGATGTTATATTCTTGCTTATATATGAAACAATGAATTGTTGATTTGATACTAATATTTTTTCTGTGTAGAAATAATAGAAATCAATTTTTCAACGTATCTTATTTCAATAGTGAACGATTTCAGTAGTGAACGATTTCAGAATTTTTGATCCAAATATTTTAGGAATTTATTATTTATTTCAAAAATATCATTAGAGTATTATATTAGAACGTGTAAGGGAAAATATTCGGACGTCTTTTCTTTCGAAAGCTCAGAGAGTTTAAGGGAACAACACGCGATTTGCAACTGGGAGCGACGTCGCGTTTCAAACTTGAGGCTCGCGGCCGAGTCCGTGCCAACGCTATTGTGATTTATGGCCGCGTTTATAATGACACTTTCAATCCGGCGTCGTTCGTCCCTTGGCGGCGGGCGGCCGAAGATTATACCGTCCGCGTAAAGTAAGCAAGAAGTCACTTATTACGTTGTTAGGGAAATTACACGGATGGAGCTTGCGTAATCTCCGCAACGCGGACTTCCTTCGGACGCTATGTCAAACTCTCCTCCGTCTTTAGACATCTTTCTTCTATTCTCGTCTATTTCCGAGTACTCGTAAAGTACTCGGACAGGCGAAGGAGAAGAGTGAAAAGTAGGTGCAAAGTGTCGGACGATTCGATCGAAATTCTCTCTGGTTTCGCCTTTATGCCTAACGAGGTTGGAAAAAGATTTCGTGATACTTATTCAGGATCGAGGAAGACGTCAACGTGAAGTTCTCTTAACGATCCGCCATTATTCGTGACTCGACGACTGACCTACTGAAGGCGTAATCGAATATCGGGTTTCGCTTACGCATCGACGGTCTCAACAAATTGCCTTTTCGTCCTCGCGTGAGACTTTATGTCTTCTGCCGCGCGCGGACGCCATTTCGCAACGGTTCGCTGAAACAAGACGTCGGTTATTACGTAAAAGTTGGCTCATAGTCAGCCCTGACACGATCCTCGCGCAACGGGGATCGATCGTGCTACCCGATCGCCGTTTTGCAGAAGGTTAACCAATACCGGCGCGCCGAAGGGACCCCCACGAAGGACCGCCGCCGCCGCAATGGACAGCCGGCCACTGTGCCCTGTCGCAATCGTTCGCACGAACGTGTAAAAGACACCGGGCACGACAAGTGACCGCTGTATCCCCCCCGAGACAGATAAAGATCTACCAGGTGTCCGTGAAGAGGACGTTATCTCTTCCACGTTGTGTATTTCGGCCGTGTAACTGCATTGCGTGTTTCCTGCCAATCTTGCTCCGATTATGCCCTTTTACTTCCTCTAATTTGTAAGTTCGCTTTCTTCGGATTGCAGAACGTAAAACGTGTATTTCGTTACGCAAATGTACCACCTGTGCCGACTGAACTTTGGGTAGCGTGGTAGCAATACTGTGGTGTTTTCACTGAAAGTAAGTAAAACGATGAATGTGTAGGACGACAGACGATTTATAACAATCGGATCCGATTTCCATTGTTAATATCCCGGTGATGTATTTTGGAAGAATTCGTGCTTCAGGATTATCGCGCGCTGCCGCGCACCTGCTGCCTCTCGACACTATCCGGATTGTGTTGCGGCGAGGCGGTCGCTCAGAGACGAAAAAAAAAAAGGAGCCGCTAATTATGAAAACTATCATTTGTTACCGAACGTGGAGCGGTCGTGTTCTCCGCATGGGGCACTCGACGGGCTTTTTCGGGCGTCGTTAGCTTTTTTTCACGCTTTTTATGAACGCGTAATCGCCTTTTTATGAACTCTATTATTCAGCATGCGTGAGTTGAATCGTTCCGATGATGGATGCACGTTATCAGTATCGGATACATTTAACAAAAATTACGTTGACAGTTTTGTTTCTTCTCTATATTGTTTATCTATTTTTACCATTTTTAAAGTTATCAAAATTTAAAAACTGAAGGCTTCTTAGGTTAATTCTTTTCTTCTTCTAATTAATGACAAAAACGAACTTAAACGACTGAAATATTCGACCGATGATGTATAAATACAAATTCAACAAGAGAAGCCTATTTACGGTCGTAGCTGGGTCTTAGTGCTTTTATATTTATTTGTGTGAGTTTATAAACCTATTCAAATTCAACGAGACTGCGCGCCGAATTACTTTTTCGGTCATAAACACAACTCTAAGTTGAATCTGAATAGGTAATATCACATTTATTAAATTGAATCAATTTAATGATTAACGATGCTAACTTGCATCTTTAATATTAGACCCTTTTTCCCCCTGAAAAAACTGTAAAGAATTTACACAAATAAATATAAAAGCACTAAGACCCAGCTACGACTGTAAATAGGCTTCTCTTGTTGAATTTGTATTAATGACAAAAAATTTTAATCGCAAATATCCGAATTTTCGCTGCAAAACTAGCTGCATGGTTTATGCAGCTAAAATGGTTTTATTGCAGTTTTAAGTAAATAACTTTTAAACGACTAAGTGGCTCGAATTAAACTTTTGTACGAATTTATTAAAGTTTTATTAGTATATGCAAAAAATTTTAATTCGTAAATGTTACTCTCGTCAAATTTGCAAATAAGTACTACAAAACGCGATTTTACATAAAAATCAAGAGCAAACGAAACATTAAATAACTTTTAATAAGATAATTATGCTGAAATTGTACACAAATAACTTTAATGTAAAAATTATACTGTGATAAAACAATTTATAAAATTTTAAAATTTTTGCTAATACTTTGAGATGTGACACATACATCCTTAAATAACATTTAGTACAATTTCAGAAAGCGAAAAAGATTTTTCAACGACAAGTCGGAAAGGTTTTCCTTCGTTCTAAAGTGTCATTGATTGATGCATAAACATCGATCTTGAATCTTCGCTCGTAAAATATTTGCTCTACGACCCCGGTAGGAATTTCGTTAGCACTTCTTTAGCCTTGCCCAGGACAATGTTGAGAAGACTCGCAGGCGCCGATGACCGGCCAAAATTTGCATGGTTCACTCGGTTCGTTCCTCTTTTCACACATCGTGGGTGAGCCTGCGACAGGTTTCCATTCCTTTAGCCACGCCAGTGATACTTCACGCAAATCCTCCCTTCGTATATCCCCGTAGTGTTCCCTCGCTCGCGTGGGTCAATGTATTTTTGAGTGTTGAATAGCGCGGACAATGCAGTCTCGACTCCTAATGTTGAAAATGTGTCACGCCCTGCGACCGAGGGTGTTATGCCGTGGAAACGTTTCATCTTGATCATCCGATCTCGAAAGATCGCTCGAAGGTATCGGCTTGTTTGATCGCTAAATTTTGATATATGGAATGTGTACACACGTAACCAAATGACGAATTAGATTGTGTTATTTGGAAAGAAATATAGGAAAAGAAATTGTATTTTCTCTCTCAAAGCAGAGCAAAACCTATTAATCTCGTAATGCGTGATATTCTGTTTAATTTTTTCATATAATTTTATTAAATGAGGTTTAGAGAAATATTGCTTTTTATAAATGAAACTATGTTTGTATTTCAAAAGAAATAGAATTTTTTCTCTCATACTTGATCGAATTATAACTTTTGAGGTAAATGATGTCTCATAAAATTTCAGCTATGAAAAGAATTAACGAAATAAAAAGATATACAAGAGGAAAAATTGAAGAATCTGCGACTGAAAAAATGTCCGCTGTGTTGAATACTCTGTATAGTTTAACTTAACGGATTCATTGTCCCTCTTTTTGTGTACCGTCTGTAACACCGATAATTCGATCAAACACTCCTATACCCATAGGATTTTTGCATCGCTGTTTTTTTTTTTTTCAAGCGCATATTGTTGGTGCAACGAATCCGCGGGGTCTCTGTAGACTCAGCGCGATTACAATCGGTTTTTCGCGCCTCCGCGTTTTTGCACAACGTTCGACGAATAACAGGGCGATTTCCGGCTACTCCCGAGGACGATCGTTCTGGTAGTTCGCGGAAAATTCGCCGAAAAAAAAAGCGGCCGGGAAAGCCGCCGCCGCTGTCGACTTTCGTTTCAGCGAGGGAAGGGAAGCGGGTTGGCCGGCGGTTCGCGAAATCCAGGGTTATTTTTGCATGTCGGCACGCTGCGCTGCGAAGGGGTTAATTCTTTAATGGACGTGTAACGCAGAGAGAGAGAGAGAGAGAGAGGGGCGGGAGAGAGAGCGCGTGCGAAATAATTTTTTGTTCTTTCGAAGAATATTCGGATATAGAGGAATATCGGCTGGTCATCGCGTAGATTTTTCCCATGAAACGATGCTTTTAATCAATTGTCTCCTTTTCACGTCGTTAGCAATGTAACAATAACTCGCGATATTCCTCCCTGTATGTGCTACATACGCGATTATAATTAGCATTCCATGCTTGTGTGGTCAAAGAGAAGCACCCTGCACGGCTTACCGCGCGCAGTGCTCTGCTCTGCTCAGCTCGGCTCGGCTCGGCTCGACGTCAGGTGTACGATTATCTCTTCGCGAATCACGGCTAGCCCGTTGCGCAAGGCGGTCGCAGCTTCGACACGAGCTGATCATTAATTTTACAGCCGGATTAAGCACGGAGCATCGTCGGAATAGAGAAATAAATCGGGGATAGTTTGCCCGAGCGCCATTGTTCTCGCGCCGTTCTCTCGTAAACTATAAGCCCGAGAGGGGCGATTAATTGAAGACATTATACCGCGGCGGTAATATTGATGGCGATATAAATAATGTAACGCCCGAGGAGATTTGGAGAAGCCTTGATTTCGTCAAACGTCGATTTCGGTCGCGCTCGAAAATGCAACAACAGTCGGCAGCGCTTTCTCTCTCTCTCTCTCTTTCTCTCCGTTTCCCTCCCCGCAAGAAAGCGGCGCGCGGCGCGGCGCCCGCTTAGGAATGAGAAAATCCACGCTCGAAAATCGCTTTGCGGTTTGGAAAGCGTGCCGACGATGAATCTTTGAAAAGAGAGGACGTTGCGGCAGCGCGGGAAAGACAATGCATCGCGCTGCGCCGCGTCGTCGCTCAGCTCAGCTCCGCTCCG
>QKQZ01025104.1:0-16229 GCA_003595255.1 Solenopsis fugax | reverse complement strand
ACAGGATCGGCCGGAGACAGATCCCGCGGGACGTCGACGCGAAGACTTTCCCCGTGGCGCATATATATGTATATACATGTGTATATATACATATATATATATATAACATGTATATGTAACCGGGGTAACGGCGACTCTATCCCCAAACTGTAAACTCCGAATAACCCCCGTAAAGGTACATCGCCAGGTCGCCATTTTCGAGTTATTTACGGGTGAGCCGCGCGTATATTCTATCTATCGACGACGATCGGTGTGAAATAATCATGATGGAGTTAAGTCAGGCATCTCAAGTTTAAGTGATATCAACATGCAGATGTTTCTAGAAAAATTATTATATCTTCATCCATTCATCAACGTTGCCGCGCTAAATAAAAATTGCTACACTGAAAAATAGTCTAGTTATAACTACCAAATGTACAGTAAAATATAATAGTATCAATTAAATATTTTGTCAATATAACCAAAATTAATTTTATTTTACTAAATGTTTAGTAAGTATTATCAAATCCGGTATAAATTACTAAATATTTAGAAAAGTAAAATTATTTTTAGTTACATTGACCAAATATTTAATTGATACTAGTTCACTTTACATTTGGTAGTTATAACTAGACTAGAACCAGTTTTTTTTTTTCAGTATACCAAATTTTCGTAGTATTTAGGAGATTACGTTAGGATCGGTTAAAAGCGATTGCTTTCTAATATCGCAAACAGGAATATTAAAGATACATATTACATGAAAATATCTATTTAAGCTACTTTTTATTATATTTCGCATTTAGTTGCTTTGCATGCAATTCAAAGTTCGAAATTGTAGCTCGCTGTTTTAATTATTTATTATTACATGTTCAACTTTTCAGTAATAACAAATTAATTTGTTATAAGCTTTTCTGTAAGATGCTATGAAAGATGTGATATAGAAAATCAGTCTCCTATAAAGCGTACCTATTCAATATTTAACATTTTTACTTTATATAAGCAACATTTAGTGTAAAAAATAAAAAATAAATAAGAAATAAGTAATGTAAACAAAAATTTAGCAACTTTTATTTTGTTTTGTGCATGCCATCAGCATTTTAGAAAACTAGGTACATCTGATTTTCTAAAATGCTGATGACATTTACATCTACTGGTACGCATTCAGCAACTTTCCCCTATTCACGATGTTAAAATTATAAGAATCGTTATCAACAGAATGGTTTAACGACAGTTTGTCTAGATACGTTACACTCGATAACTTTTTTATGGTATTCTCTTAGATTAAGTGTGTACAGTTGAGGACTACAGACTATAAAAATCATGTCTTTCGCGACGGTAGTAAAAAGTTCTTTATCTAGTAGTCGGAAATTGCAATTTCGTTAAACGTACCCAGATACAACAGAAAGACGTAAAACTTCACACGACCTATGAACATCCTGATCGCCTAACCGCCTGCTCTCGATCAACAAATTATCGAAAATGGCGCTCTCCATTCAGTTCGAGTAATATCGTTCGTGTCTCTTCATCTTCTCCTACCAGTATCCAAGTGGATACCTCGTAAATCCTGATGCCTGGCGGCAAGTCCCGCGACCCCGCGATCCTTCTTTTACTCTCGTTCCGATCCGCCTGGCGGAAGGGTTTTCCCAAGGAAGAGGTCGTCCTTCCTCTCTCAGCATATCTTCCCTCGCCTAGGGTGAAAAAACCGTTGCGGAAAAAAACGCAGCTATGCGATCCCCGTTTGCGAAAAGCATCAAGAAAAGAAGGGGAGGGAAAGGGGTTCGATCGAGATGACGGTAAAAAAAAAGGAGGAGAACTGTCACCCCGGATATCGGAACTGACACTAAATCATTAATTTGGCTGGCCGGCTTTTTTCCGCAGGTAGACTAAACCCCTTCTTCTCGAGCAGGTATACCACCCCTTTTGTGCGTCCTCTCGGATCTGTGCGAGAGAAAAAAAAAGGATACTGCTACTCTCTACCCCGTTATGTCGCCCCTCCTTGCGCCCCGACCCCGGAAAAGAAAACACTCCGCACTGTCATATCGGGGGCTAATATATTTTTGATCGATACCTACCGAGATCGAAGAGAAAGAGAATTGTGGGTCCCGGCTTTCCCACGAGGCGGAAACGAACGGGTGACACGAGAAAAGTCGTTGTCCAAACAAACACACCCGTGGACATATCCATCGCGCGTGACTTTGGGATCGCGCGACAGTTTCGCGCACTCACGGTGAAAATGGTTTGTGCAACGTGACGAGAGGAGACTGCTGTGCGAGTGGCTCGTGACTATTGTCATATAGACGGGTCATGTGTATTCGCGAGACAAGAGGATAAGCTAATTAAACTAGGAAACTAGAAAAGAATGAAGATATATTTTATTTAAGCACTTTCCAAATCTCGCGCGAATTGAAACGTCAAGAAACGAGAGGTGCAAAGATACATTCAAATTGTAGTATATATAGAATAGATAGAATTTATTTTAAAACGTTTTGCTTGTTGATACGCTTGATTTATATAGAAACCCAGAACTGTCATCTTCAATTTAAATTTTGGAACACTTTACATAGCATCGTACCCTACTTAGCTGACCAGAACAAATTTTATCTGTCGTATTTCAAATTCAGCAAAATTCCAAGACACGTCACGACGCGAAAGAATATTAACGGGAATATCGGAACGCGTTCGTATTTCGGGGATCGGCAGTAGACTCTATTAAAGGGTCGAACGCGACTTAATATGCGACGTCACGAAGTTAGAGGGAAGGGGGAAGGGGGAGGAGGTAGGACCGACCTCTCTTGCTCTTTCGTCTCTCTGTACTCGCACAATGGACATCTAATTCGAGTGCCGGTTCTCGTCGCAGGAAAGACGGAAAATCGGGAAATCGGCTTTTCGGTCCAGATGAAACGCGAAAACCAAAATCCCCGATGTAATCCTTCCTTTCAGCCAGCGATTTTTTTTCGCTCTCGTTCGCTCGCCCCACACGTACGCGCGTGTATACTCTTTCTTTTTCTCTCTCTCTTTACCTTTCCCTCTTGCTCTCTTTCATTTTACGCATCATCCAACCCTCAGAGCGTTCACGTCGACTTCTGCACCCCGTCTGTCTCCGAAAGGTCGGTGCGCCCCAACCCGAAATTTTAAGGGTTAAAAAATTGCACTCGACTCGACAATACGTTACCAAAAAAAAAAGAAGATGAGAAGAGTGAGAGCGAGTGAGAAAGATTGCATCCCAATACATCGTAATATATCTGTCTCGTTTCTGCTTTCTGCATCCCTTTCCCCTGCCCCTGCTATTTCTGTATCCATCACCTCTCACGGAAATAAATAACAAGATAAATGACAATCGTCCCGAAAACTGTTTTGGGTTTTGTAGCGCGACCATCCTTTTATTCCGAGGCACATTTTTTTTTTTTACTCGCGTTCCCGTTTCTCGTTCTTCTTTCTGACTCGGCTGGGGGAAAACGTGACTCCGGCGACCACCCGGCTAGAAATTTATTAGATATTTACTGCGCTTCGGTTTTGCACAGTCGGAAGGGAAGATTGTCTCGTCCCGTTCCGGCCACGTAATTGCGCGATACTTGTTTCGTCCCGTATTTCTTCTTTTTCTGTACTTATTGCCACACGGTAGATTTATCAGGCTAATTCGTAATGCCTTTACGAAACGGCTTATTCTCGCCTTAAAAAATCGAAATTAAATGATTAAACGATTATTAAATAATTAAATACAAAGGATAGATACATGAGAATTGTGAGTTAAGCATTGAATTGATTCTTTCAGAAAATTATATATCGACTTTATGAGAATCTGTACAGTTCTCGCTTCTACGTCACTAGAATAAAATTAAAACAATTCAAGATAATTTGCCAATGCGAGCCTACGCAATTATTCGTGCGAGTATAATAAAACGATAATTAAAATAACTTGAATATTCACATATAAATCGATGGTAAGATGTCAAGTTTTTACAATATTGTCCAGACGTTTCGATCCATGATGTGGATCCTCCTCAGTGAAATAATGAAACGGTGAAGTTCTATGCCCATAAGCTCTCCTCCAATAAAATTAAAAGCGTAAACTAGATATAACTAATGCTATTAATAAAACAGCGTTTAATCGTAATCGTGGTCTCGTACTTTTCTTTTCTGTTATAGCCAGTTTTATCTTTATATTTTAATCACAATTTATTATTTCCTAATTTTTTAAGTATCTCTTAATGTAACGACGTATCTAAATACTGCTTTAAACGATTAAATAGTTATCAGACGTTAATCGACGATTTACACGCCCGAAACGACACCCACAAGTTTGGCTAATGGCCGGAGTAGTAGACAGCGTAATGGTGGTGACCGGAAACTCGCAGAATTCTATGAATAAGAAATGGAAATTAGCGTTTACCCCGTGTCTCGCCGGCCCGCTTTCCTTGCTCTTTTCCCGTTTCCCTTTCGCTCGTTCAACGGCCGCGAAGTTAGCTCTTCGAGGGCGCCGTCGTCGTTGTCGGGCAAAAAGAGAAATCAAAAGGTCGGAAAGAATTTAATATTAAAAAACTGTCATTCTGTGTCGATATGAAAATTCCAAGGATATCAGCTTCCATTCTCCGACGTCTGTTTTCTTCACTCCTTCCTCCGCATTTGCTTCGCGTATATCGCGGTTCTCTTCGCCTTCTCCACCTTCACCTCCGCATCTTCATCTTTACGGCGGCAGACTCTCTACCGGGTGCTCTTATTGTTTGGCAAGACCCGCCGCCAACAGACAAATAAGGTTAAAAGATATTGATCTCGCGACAAGAGCTTGGAACGTGCTTGTTCGCCTCCGACGTGCTCCGACCAGCGATATTTATTGTCTCACGTTGTAACATGGATCATGCAATAATTAAAGGGAGATGTTACAAGCGCAAATCGATTGCGATAAATATACGTTGCTACTATAAACAATGTCCGAGACATATTGAGAAATATTTTAAGAACAGTTTCTCTCTCGTGTGAATATATTATGATTACTATTAATGATTTACTGTTGTTTTGAAAAGTGAGCAAAAAGTTGGTGATTTAAAAATTCTTGTTAAATTTATTTCTAAAGTCTTTAATTGATCTTTAATTGACGTAAAACGATCAAATTGTAAAAAATTTAATATAACAGAAATATTTATACTTTTTTAATTCACGAAAAAATAATTTCAATTGTTTTTTTCATAGGGGAGATTCATGAAATGAGAAAACCAAATTGTCAGGAATGAATAAATGTCTAATGGGTGACATCATCGCGGTATCGATTCTAACGCGAACATTCGGATCTGCTAGGAAACTTGTGACACATCGTAGGGACGTCGGGCTCCTAGTATCATCCCTTTTTGCTGGGAATTAGGAAATTTTAAAATTGAGGGGTGCTCGCGCAATGCCCACCGGACCGAACTAACGCGAGAATTTATTGGCAATTTTTCTAAAAAGGCTTTAAATTTATTTCCAATTCGGCGGAACGTTCATTTGACAGCGTAGAGCGTGCAAAAAGAACGCCAAGTGTAAACATTTCGCACGAGGAAGAATAATTGGATACAGAAGGACGAAGAAGTTTGGGAAAGTTCTAAAGTCAGGCTGGTCCATGAAGAAAGTAATAACTTTCGACACCATTGAGAGAGACCTTGGCGAATTTTAACCCGAGCTATGACAGAAACTCGGTTAATAGGAGTCGCAAGTTTTCAATTGAGCGCGAACTTGAAAATTATATTTTCGATTTCAATGTTTATGTTGTGTTTTTAGAAAAAAGTTAGTACACCGAAAAAAAAGTCTGGTTATAACTACCAAATGTATAGTAAAATAGCATCAATTAAATATTTTGTTAATATAATCAAAAATAATTTTATTTTTCTAAATGTTTAATAAATATTATCAAATTTGGTATAAGTTACTAAATATCTAGAAAAGTAAAATTATTTTTGGTTACATTGACCAAATATTTAATTGATACTATTTCACTATACATTTGGTAGGTGTAACCAGTTTTTTTTTTCAGTGTAATGATGAAAAGTATTATTTTTTGTGTTTTAACGAAGTAAAAGATTTTTGTAAAACTAACAATACAGTATAAGAGAATGTCAAAATATTTTAAAAATACAATTGTAAAAAAGCATAATTATAAAAATATTTTATACGATAATTGTATTAAAAGCAATTTTTCAGAAACGTTAATATCTCTTCTCTTGATATTCGTATGTGTGGTAGAGTGCCTTGTGATCAAGGCGTTACATCGCGTTACTTCATCTACAAATCTCTCGTTGAGATGCTTCTGAAACGCTCGGAAGTGGCGCGCGAAAAACAGCATCTCGCATGCTATTTACCGGAAAGCAGGGTATTAGCAGTTTAGGCACTTTAGAACTCAGCGGTGCGATATGCGCGAGTGCGACTTACCTGCGGAAGTACAACGACCAGCCGACGAAGTTTCGGCAGAACGAGCGAGCTGGAACTTAACTTAACTAGTTGAAGATCGTTCCTTATTGTTAGCCTTTCGTTGGACAACGGCAACTGCGACGGTAAACGTGTTAACTTCGCGATGCAACGCCACCGCGGATTAAATTCAAGATTTGTGATGAAATTGGGACTCGGCCCTGAAAAGATCGTTTCAGAAAACGTCGCCAAAATATTTAACTATAAATAAAAATATACAATATAAGCGAAATAGTATGACCGGAAAATCAATACATTTAAATAACAAGAATGACTGTACCGGTCGAAAGCAGATCTAGTTCTCAATAATAAATTTTTTAATGAATTTATAAATATTTATAAGATTCCTCAAATTGCACGTCGCATACTTGCCGGTCTTAAAACGCAACTTTTAAGAAGAACCCAAAAATGCAATATCACGAAAATTAAATTGCTAATCAATTTAATAATTTTGATGCTTACAAGCATCTCTCGATCCCCTCTTTTATCTCGAAAACTGTAAAGAATTTATTACGAAAAATATTACCTCGGCCAAAGCTCGAACTTGGATCCCCTTGCATTCCGTGCGGGTGTCTTAGCCAGTTCGACCATCGAGGCACTTGGCAATAAAAATATTATAAACAATATATTTTAGATACTTTATATATTTTTTATATAAAACGTGTAATTATTATAGATTGTGCCTTTGCAACGTGTATCAAATAGATATTTGTGACAGTACAATGCAACAAATCAGCTCATGAATAAAAAGCAAGCTGAAACGCAAAGAGAAATAACAGTGGCCCAACGACAAGAGATCGAAATTGGAAATTGGCAGGACGAGGGGAAGGAGCGCGGCAAAAACTCGGAGTTTTTTGCACGAAGGGGATCGTTAATCAGTCGAGTCTCGAGTCGCGAGCCGCCGTGTATCTCTCGAGGCTTCGCGGTCGTGGATAAAAAGCGTGGAAACGGGGTAAAAGCGGCGCGACCTAGGTCTCATCGTCGAAAGATTCGAAGATCCTCTAGCGCTCGTCCGACCGTGGAAGAAAGCTAATGAGCGAAAGTAGATCGTCGCGCTGAGATTATAATTAAGCGAGAATAAGAGCACAACGGAGAGAATCGAGGACAAAAAAGATGGAGAAAAACCGTCATTTTTAAGCCGGAGATCGTTAGTCAGGCATGTTGCGAATCAGAGTGCGGGCCAAGAGCTCCTCGTCGAGGACGCCGTTGAGAATGGGTGAGTTGTGGGTGGCCCCGAAGGGAGGGGGATGGATGAGCAGAGGTGGGCTGGTGGGTGGGTAGCCCTCTAATCGATCGTGGCTGTCCACCCTTATCAGGGGTTGGGAGAGCCGGTATATAGCCGAGGTCGGTCGTGGGGGTTGCCGCTGCTGCTACTGCTGTACTTCTGGCTGCTTTGCATGGCCGGCAAAGCTCGCCATCCCTCCCTCCTACCTTCCCTGGTCACGACCCTCGCCGAGCCACCCTCTCTCTCTCTCTCTCCCTCGACCGAAAAACCAACCCTTAAAATAGGGGCCGCAGACCACGGCCATTGTTGCCAGATGCCCCGCGCATTTGCATTTTCCCGCAGATTCCGTGAAAAATGAAGCTGCCCGTTTTAGAGCATCCCTTCAGTGAGATACCCCACCAGCGGTATTAGGACAAGCTCCTCAACTTTTTTTCAGTTCTCTCCTCCCGACCACATTTCACGAAAGAGCGTTTTGTCTCATTTTCCGAGAAATTGTAATGGAATTATCGGTTATTCGCGTAAAGTTTCAGCTTCAAATCTACATTTTCAAATCGAAGATATCGTTTTCTCATTAAGGCGACGAAATGATATAATTTTTTCTCTGGAAAAAATTCAATTTAAAATTTTTGAAGCAACTTATCGTTACAATTTATCAAAATTATCGATAATATTAAATATTAATTTCTCCGTGACTAGTTTAATTAATTTTGCGTGGTCAACAACGTGTATCAACAAGTTTTTGAGATGATCTTTGGAAATACGAATATCTCTTTTCTTGATAAGTTAATCAATCTCGTTACCTATAGGCAAATATACTAGCCGGATCTCCATCTGTATTTGAGAGGTCCGTTGTTTGAACGAGACGCGCGAAATCCGTATTTACGCAAAAGCCGACGCCACTCTATTGGTCCAAGACTTATACGCGGCTCGCAATACAAAGGACTAAGAACTTGGATACACACGAGAAATACGAAGTCGATCTATTTTATTACGCTTGTTTGCCGGTTGTTATTTATTCACTGCTGATCCAGTCGTAGTAAAACGGGACGATGTGAACCGTAAGCGTTAGAATATTAATTTCGACATCAAGGATAATAATAGCTTCACAAACAGACATTATTATGTAGTATGCGATTACGAGTTAGCGCGTATACTCTACATATTTTATTTTATTGATTTTGAAACGTTAAGAACTCTTTAAAACTTCTCATCGCGTAGCCGTTTATTTTTTCATACACACTGAGAGAAATGTTTGGTAAAATCAACCCAAATTTGGTTGAATAGTGATCAAATGAATTTTATAGTGATAGTTACTAAATATATAGTTGTTTTGACCAAACAATTTGTTGCCTTAACTAAATAATTATTTTCATACAACAAATTACAAAAAGTTTTGTTAAATATAACTAAGTTTTTGATACCAGTAACTACACTGAAAAAAAAAGACTGTTTATAACTACCAAATGTATAGTGGAATAGTATCAATTAAATATTTGGTCAATGTAACCAAAAATAATTTAACTTTTCTAAATATTTAGTAACTTACAGCAAATTTGATAATACTTACTAAACATTTAGAAAAATAAAATTATTTTTTATTATATTGACAAAATATTTAATTGATGCTATTTTACTATACATTTGGTAGTTATAACCAGACTTTTTTTCAGTGTATAAAATTCATTTGATCACTATTCTACCAAACGATTCCTCTCAGTGCACTACCGTTACGTAAGGCCTCCTTTTAAACATTCTTTTGATTTTTTCCGTATAAGTGACGAAAACAATCGCTTCATTTGTTGACCCAGAAAGGTATCAACCGAACGTTATCGTGCGGCTCGATACGCATTTCACGGAATCTCGGGGCGATCGTAATGGAAATCGCTTCGTGGCTGTGCGAGGAGCGAGTTTTTCCAGGAGGTGTAACCGGTGATAGATTCTCGCGTCGGGAAAATTTAATGGAAAAATCCGAGGTGTCAGACACAGACGCGCCGGCGATACGTCAGGCCATTCACGGCTCAAGCCTTCGCGCTTTCCTTTTCGCGGCGAGACGAGGCGAGGCGAGGCGAGGCGAGAGGGAGAGCCAGGCCGGGCGTGAGATGTACGCCGGAAGTAACATTCGTCTACCGGTGAACAATCGCTGCCGCGCGTATGCCACGCGTATGTCGCTCTACGTGGTTTACAAGAATCCAGCATCATGCTTCCCCGGCGTGGCGGAGCCGTCGAGCAAGCCGAGCCGAAATGTTCCGCGCATTGTACACACACCGTCGGTCCGTATGCCCTGGTGCGATGCGCCGTGTAAATCCCCGCTGACGGAACGGCGTGAAAGAATTAAATCGACCCCTTAAAGTAACCAGCCAATCGATCGACCGACCAACTCGCCCATCCAACCCGTCGGGCAAACGAATTCGGCGCGCACGTATTTCCATCGCCGTCGCTCGGTCCGATTCAATCGATGGGACGTGCTGTCCGCATTGAAAGCATCATCAAGGATTTATAATCGGGTCACACCAACCCGCGTTCCTGAATTACCTCATACGGGTCACTAATTGCGTGGGTCAAGCGGCAAGTAAATAGTCGCGATCGCGATAACATTGAATGTTGGACGGAAATAATTCGTCCGATTGACGTTGGGAAGTTCGCAAATTTTTTTGAATCATCGATTAGAGTGTGTGCGTGAACGGTCTTCCCTCGGCCAAATTTCTGAGCTTATCAAGTGTAAAACGGCCGTGTTGGACGGAATACGGTGCTGTAGGGGTAGCTAAACTGGCAGTACCGACATCTGCCGATGGTTTCTGGCTAAACTAGACGCGTCTGAGAGGACTTCCTGAATAGTCGGTAACATAGACCAATCTAGTTCCTAGATCTAGTTTCTATCTGAGGGGGAACCCTTGGGAAGGGTTGGCTAAAGTTTGGGCCTTCCTCTCTTTGAAAAGGGACGTTTGATCTAGGGGTGCTATGGGGGCAACTTAGGACCATAAAAGAGTGTAGGGAGCGTATCAACATAAATTTCTTATTGATAAGTTCTTCAGCTCTAATAGATCAAAACAAAATGATCTTGCAAGTACAGCTACAATTTTTTGATTGAAAAAAATTAAGATAGATAAATGATTAGCAAATATTGTGATATCGCACATGTTTGATACTTAATCAATCTGTAATAAATAACAGACACAGAACTTATATCTGAACTGTTTGTAAAATTTAGATAGAAAATTTTTCTGTGACAATTATTCATGTTAAGGCTAATCATACTTGTTATAAAATTTGACTATATAATTGGCAGAAGACTTAAATTTTCTAGACGGTATTGCTAAAATATTGCTGCTATAAATTTTATATACAACAAACAGTATTTTAGAAAATATAAAAATAGCGATAAATTTTTGTTGTAACACCTAGAAATCTACTTATATTATAGTAAATTTTCATCAAAAAAAAACTACATTAACTACTGGATATTAAAGATTAATAATGCTTTATACTAAAACATAACGAAATAATATAATTTTATATTGTAAAATTATGTGCATTTGCAGTATCGAAAAGTGTATTAATTATAACAAAACTATAATAATATTGTTCTAAGAGACTTATTTTCGGAAAAAACGCATTAATAAATATATAACAATAAATAATTAGATTGAGGAAATTTTAAAACTAAGGAGTCAGTTCTAAAATATTCAATTATTTAATGCGAGAATGGCATTTTTTGTAAAAAAAATTCTTGGAGTCGTGCACATTTTTTTTCGAGAAGACGTTAATGTTTCTCCATTTATTTTTTATTTAGCTAGAATTTCTACTCGAAAATAAAATTTTATAAATCTTCGATTGGCTAATCTGAAAACTTGTTTTAACGTCAAAAGACATCGAAAAGATATTGCTAGCTAGTTTCTTTTACACTCTTATATTTTTTTAGCGACTATTTTTTAAAAAATATACAATTATTTTTACAACTGGAATTTCAGACAAATTATTGCATTTCCCATATATCGATGAATATATTTTTTTTATATTCTTACTTTCAGAGAAATTAATTTTTTACTTAATTATATCATATATTATATATTTATTAATTATGTATTTATTTATTTTTTTAAATATTTTTAAATGCAAAATTATAATTAAAAATGGACAATCATAAGAGAACAGAAAGTGCGTCTATAGAAATGATCTTCTTCTGAAAATTATATTTCCTCATTTCCCGTTAAAATTATGTTTACGAAACTCGGTGAGCATTATGCTGAAAAGTTCGACATCGTAGCTTTGGTTGGCAAACTGGCTGCCGAAGGCACGCCGGATTAATTTGGCAAATTGAGCCGGTTCTTCCATCGAGTCCGATAATTCGGTGACTACCTCTACTCACGGTATACCTGTAAGGTTGTATCCACCCTGCAATTCGTCCGCGTCCCTCGCGAGTCGGCTGTATCCGTACCTGGAAGTCTCCGGGCTGGTTAAAGGAATTCCAGGTTCCTGGGCTGCATAGCTAGTTCCCTAATCGAATTAGAGGAGTCAGGATATTGCGTGCCGCTACGGCACCCTCAATTGTTTTAAGTCGACATCTCCGCCGAACTGTTTCCGTGTACCGTTCTCTCTCTCTCTCTCTCTCTCTCTCTCTCTCTCTCTCTCTCTCTCTCTCTCTCTCTCTCTCTCTCTCTCTCTCTCTCTCTCTCTCTCTCTTTCTCCTCCGGACATCGAATTTGAACTAAACTATCTGCCGACCGGAATATCAAATTATCGGCCTATCGAAAAAGCCTCCGCCCACAGGACGGGTTCCACCTCTCGATCTTCAGTCGGAAATCAGATTTATCGTAATTGGAAATTTGTTTATTCGTCAGCAACCTTTAACAAACGTACTATATTTAGAAAACCTGTATAATATTTAAAACAGAATTCTGGCATTAAAAATCAAGACAATAATTTATTTATTTATGGTTAGTCTAAAGTATCATATTGTACAACTATTTTTAAGATAATTTTATTTTAAAATACATATAATTAAATATACTTTCAAATATATAACTATGTCTAAAATAGAAAATCTCTTTTGTATCTTGTGTTATAAATTTTATTTTATCTTACAATTAGTATAAAAGAAGAACTTCTTCTTTAGCTTGTTATTTAAAATAAAACAAGAATTAAAATTTTATTTTATTTATTGAGTTATAATTGATTGAAATTTTTATTTATTTCGCATTTCATCTTGAGTTCTGTCTCATAGCAATTTTTAATCCTTTTCATTGCTGATTTAGAAAAGATTTTATTTACTTATTTAATTTACTCTTATTTATTTTATTTATTTATGTTTTATAAATCATTTTTACTCACAAAATTATGCAAAGCTTGAATATAATTTTACACGTTGCGATTCCAACAAATAACTACAACGTGATACGCGTTATTATCATAGCTGATAACCATTTGTCAAGTGACCTTTCGCGAAGAGCATATCCATCGCTTATTAGGGAAAATGACTCCGCATGCTCCGCCACTGACGGGCAAGGGCCGCCCTTAACTTTCACTAACGACCGAAGTTTTTCGGTGTCCGAGCACCGTAGACTCCGGTATCATAAATTCAAAATGGCGGTTCCTTCGGGGGTGAAAACAAAAGCCACTCGGCTCGTATTCGAAAGCTTCGCAGGGTCCGGGTAGGTGGGCAACCCTTCTGAATTCTCCCTTACGAGGAAGACTAGGGGGTGGGGTGGTTCGAGGGAAGAAGCGGCGAGGCTTTTCGAAGGGTCGAGCCACTGAAAATGGCGGACCCAATTAAGTGAGTCTGAGCTAGCGTGATGTACGCGCGTCATGGAAACCGTAAGAGGCGGAAAGAAGAAGACGAAGGACCGCGCTAGAGTCCTTTCAAAGAAACGCACGTAGAAGTCCGTACAGTACGCACCCTTTCTTCTCTCACAGGAACCCCCCACCTTCAGATCTCGTTAATCTTTTCGTCCTACTCGAAGATAAAATTAGCGGATCGTTGAGAGAATTACATTATAAATAGTTAAAATTAACTCCGTTAATACCTTATATTTAGTAAAAAAATTAGATTTTGAGAAAGACATTTGAGCGCATAATTCATTGTGGAAATTATTTTGTATTATCGTTACAAGCATTTAAAGTTTAAAAAACCAAACATTTGTTTTTTTTTAAGTTATCTATAGTTTATATTTAATTTTCTAAAGTAAATAAATAATTACAATGTGACTTAAATTACAATATTACATGTAGTTATATGAATTTAATTAGTCAATTTATTATTCTGCGATACCGGCTATTGTAGGGTTACGGCTATTTCTCTGAATGGAACACGTTTGGTCCAGAACTGGATGGGCTAGATGTTGACAGATTAACCCATGATCTTTGATCTCACCTGACCGGATGCTGGACCTCCTCTTACTCTATATAGGAGACAGGTGTCCTACTTGTATCTCATTCAAGATATATTTCTGTCATATACATATAACAAATCGTTATACTGTTATTAAGTTTCTTCAGATTTTAATAAAAACATTTCTCATTAATATAGTCACAATGTTTGCTGCAATTAAAATTTCAATGACTACTTTGATTAAAATTCCAATTAATATTCTCATATATCACAAAAAAATAAGGTTTTATTCTTAATCTATAAAATTCGAGAAAAATTTTAAGTGTCTGTTGTTTAACATAAATTTAACCATAATTTAAAAATAATAATTTAAAAAATATTTCAGAACTGTAATTTAAAAATCATAATTTTCTGAAATAATTTTATAAAAATTTATCCAAATTATATAATACATTATAAATTTAATATAATTTTTATGTAAAATATATAAAAGCATATTGTTGCGTCCGCCACACAGCCACTTACTTTCGGACACTCTCGTATATACTCACACTTGGGGGCAGTGCACTTTCACGTCCTGTTTGATGGTTCCCTTCAGCCTTCAAATCAGCCGGCCGCGGAAAAAAATCGATACGAACATTATAGAAGAGCGATTCTGAACGACGGGATGTTGATTACGGATAGTTGAGAAATTGACACGTTTGTTCTTCGAAAATATTAAAGATTTAATTATTTTAAACATTGTATCCCTCATTGTGCGTGCAGTGTGAATATGAAAATGCCGACAAGTAAATAATCATGCAGTGTAAGTAATTATGCAACAATAAATAATTAAATTTTCTTAATTTGTGAAGACTGAAACAATGCGTTATCATAACCGCGCTTGACTCACTGAAAAAAGTCTGATTATAACTACCAAATGTATAGTGAAATAGTATCAATTAAATATTTTGTCAATATAACCAAAAATAATTTTACTTTACTAAATGTTTAGAAAATATTTAGAAAAGTAAAATTATTTTTGGTTACATTGACCAAATATTTAATTGATACTATTTCACTTTACATTTGGTAGTTGTAATCAGTCTTTTTTTTTCAGTGCTCGTACATATCGCTTAATTCTTGAATTCTATAAATAATTAAAGTAATATTTATTGCTAAAATTTAATTATACATATATACGAGTATATATAAAATCTGCTTAAATTTAGCAACAAATATAACTTCGTCGAACTAAGGGAAATTTTAATTCCATCATTAATTAAGCTATGCACTTCGCTGCGACGGGCCCGAGGAACTCGCGTCGTTAATCTTACGAATAACGCTTGACGCCGCGGGTGATCATTAATAAAGACGCTTCCGATACAAGATCCGCGTTTAACAAAGTTTCACGTTTTCCGCGTACATCGGTATCTCGATCGCGTCTGCCAACCGCGATCGATGGAGCTCGTAGACTCGCGCGACTCGCAACCGTCCCGAAGAAAAGCCCCGTGCGGATCATTATTTCTTTGGATCGTCTCCAAATCTCGCGCTACGGCGTATATCTTTGTCTCGACAGATTCGCGAGACTTGCGCTCCTTCAGGAGCAAGTAGCGAGTGGTTGCGAGAACGGCAGTTTTCCACGGGCGAGCCTCGCCTCGCGTACCTCCCCCACGATCTTTCACATTATTTTCTACTCTCGAGACACGCGACATGAAAGGGAGACAAAGCAGGCGGATCCAGGATCAAGTAGTGGAAGGCCCAAGCCAAGGGAAGATAAGAGTCCGACGAAGACTGTTAAGGAGGAGGTTCGCGAGGGAGTCCTGATCCTCGCGAGAGATCGCGGGTCTCAAAGGCGAACGACGGCGCGGCGGTGCTTCTTTGAAACGGTATTAGCTAGGCGATTCCATCGAATTTGCGTTCTCTACGACCTCGAGAGTTCGATCACGAAATACGATAGCTTGTATATTTGTAGAAGTAATAACGGGCGTAGAGGGCGAGATGGCCTCTCCGTGGAGGGATGGGCGGCTCTCCCCGGGGGGGGGGTCGTCGCGAAGGTGAAGTGGCGAAGGAGGTGGAGGGTAGCTTGGCGACACTCAAGCCCTCTGTCTCTCTCGCTCTCTCTCGTTCTCTCCACCTTGCTCACGGAGTTGTACAAGGGTCCATCTCATAGCAACGCCCACGGAAACTCGAATCGATACGACGCACTGTTCTGGAAATTCGCTGGATTTTCGCGCTCGTTTTCGAATTTTGCACTGAGCGTCTTCACCTTTGATATTCCACGAGGAG